>JAMKCH010053056.1:0-31242 GCA_023653785.1 Ophioderma brevispina
TTTAACATAGGTTACACCTTCCTGTCATTTCAAATAAAGAAAATAGAAAAGGCGCCAAATTGGGCGCAAAATATGTAAAAACTGCATCCCTAAGTTACGAGCTTTAATTTAATGTACGTATAACACTCTCCTGTCATTTCAAATAAAGAAAATAGAAAAGGCGCCCAATTGGGCACAAAATATGTAAAAACTGCATCCCCAAGTTAAAAGCTTTAATTTGATGTACGTAAAACTCTGTCATTTCAAATAAAGAAAATAGAAAAACGCCCAATAAGCTTTAATTAAAAGTAGGTTACACCTTTGTGTCATTTCAAATAAAGAAAATAGAAAAGGAGCCCAATTTGTGTTAAAAATGAATCCCCAAGTTATAAGCTTTAATTTAATGTAGGTTACATTTTCCTGTCATTTCAAATAAACATGTTACCTAAAACTTCGTCTTAAATAATATCCACACATGTATGGTAAAACTTTAGACTTATGCTTCAATCATTACCACAGATGTGTTAAAAATGGATATTTAAAGCAACATAATTTTAAAAAAATTACAACCCTGAACTGACCCCTTTCACTGAAAATGACCTTCGGGAAAAAAGGCAATCCCTTCCAATTATTTGCCTTTCACCCTTGTCATATACCTCTTGCTCACCGTAGTGTAACTCTACGTGGCCTGATCATTTTCTTACTTATAACTCTCCTATTCGTTACTCACCCTTTATCTATCCCTGCAACGTTTTAACCCCCGAGGGGGGCACTCAACTTTTTTTTCAGGTAGGGATGTGCGGCCCCGATTTCCTAACTTGGGGGCTTGTGAACTGATTTTGTCTCCAAAAGTAGGGGCTTGGGAACTGAAATTTTGAGAAATTTGCAGGCTTGGGAGCTGAAATTTGGCTAAAATTCAGCTTCTGAGGCAAAAATTTTCTGAAAAGGGGACCTTAAGAACTGAATTATGCTTCAACTGAGGGTCTTGGGAACTGCTGGAGAGATGCGAAAAGGGGGTCTTAAGGGCCGCACATACCCGTACCTCTTTCCAATGTCAGTGCCCCTACCCCCCACCCCAGGGTTTTAACCAAACTCCCTATTTCCCAGCCAGTCTTGGCAGACACTAAAATCAAAGAAATGCTTTTTAAGACCATTTGAAACCTGCAAATTATTTTATTCTTTGTCGGAAATTGCATCGCAATACACACCCAACACTAAAACTCCAAAATTAATAGTAGTACGTAGATCATTTTCATAAAAGAAAAACATTTAATGAAATGACCTTCAGATAGAAATAGACTCATTCGCCATTTTGAGGGCAGTGATTTCTATAGTCGGGTCACCTTAGCGACCCAACAAAAAACATGCTTTTTGATAGGCACAAAGTCTTGGCGCATACAATAATATGTACATTCCTCAGGCGGAATTAAGACTGGCTTATAGACAAATCGACCAGCCAAATGATGGTCAGAATTGACCCGCCATTACTGGGGGGCATCCAACCCAAAACCTACCCAAATCATTTCTGTTACGTCTGTACCAGCTTGATTAAGTAAATTCAAAAGCTACACTTAATCTGCACATTTTGGGTGAATCAAGCAGGATGCACCCCCGCTATGGCTGCCAGTGGAGGTGTGGCATGTGTCAACAGGATTCGTGTATAATTAAGAGTCACGATAAGTAGTTCCCTCAAAGAATTCATGCTTGACCTCGTCTATATCTCTGCCATAGGCACCAACTGAATACTTGTACATTGTATCGTTACAATCACCATATCAGTTAGCACCAGAGGGCGTGTGTTGAGTACAATCCCCACAATGCAACACGTTTTGGGAAATTACACCTCAACAAGGTCATGTGTGATCCAACCCAAAAATTTCCTATTATAACACATAAAAACCATGACTTCTCACTCATTTTAGCACACCAAAATCATTGGTACTTAGGGGATTTTTTTGTGCATGATCATGAATGTCTTGTTGGTTCTTAAACTTCTAGGATTACTTTTTATACCTAAGTATTGACAATAGTACAGTACTGTATAGGGCACATTGAATTGCATTATGGGATTGATTCAAAGCACCCTCTGCAAATGACTTCCGATAGCTTTCTATAAATGCCTCAAGCGTGAGTGATGCCTTATCAAAGGCTGTATGGCATATTTTTTCCTTCTTATTGTGCCGCATTTAGTGTTAACAACATGCCTAAACCTCTCATAATAAACCTACTAAATGTTACTTACATCACATAATACCGACGTCTTGTTTAATAGATGAGTCAGCTCCTCTGTTTTAAATTAAATAAAAAATCGCATTTATTTTTTTTAATAGAAAACAAGTTGAACACACCTCCAAGATCGAATCTCTGCTTTCCACAGTTTTTAATAGACTCTTTGGATTGATCCACCATGGTTTTCTGCACTTCCTGGCTTGAAATCATCACGATGAATTGAATAACATTTGCATCTGTTACCCAAAATTTGGCATGAATTGGGGCTTGACTTAAAGCAATCATAGCTCATTTTTTTGAAGAGCGCTCCCCCAGAATTTCCAAAAATGGTTGAGATTTTTGGCACGGTTGTTATTGGTAACTGGCTAGTAAACTAATACCTGTGAATGTTAAGCTCGAAAATATCTATGTGTCGCACATGGCTGGGGTGCTCCTCAAAAATGGATGCGTATCAAGAGACAAAATTATTCTGAAGTCCGTCAGATTCAATTTTTACTTGTTCATGTAGCTGTATGCATCCATATAAAAAGCTACATTTTGCTGAAATCCACATGGAAATTGACCAATTACCGTGCCAAAGATATGATCAGTTGAAGGATGGCCAAAACAATAGGAAACAAAAGACATTTTCTCCTTTGTTTGGCTATATCTCCAAATCAATATTTGCGACTTCCGCCTCATTTTGCTGCTTGATCACATCACAAATGTTCTGTTATTGCTTTAATTAAATGGGCCTAAGTTGTGTGTGATTTGTGCACATTTTGTTCCAGTTAGCACTTTTTTTTTTTGGAGGGCAGGTCCCAAAATGCTTTGGGAATTTATGTTTCCCCCCCTGGCTTTTAATCCTTGTCTGCTCCTGCACATATAGGCCCTGGGGGAATCAAACCTGAAATGGCTAATTGGTGTGGAGGTCTGGTGTCTCTAAAACCCATCATTGGCTACCGACCCGGGGTCAGGGGTGGCAAGTTTTGCCCCCTCTGGATCAAAAAAAGTAAAATAAAGAATTAAAAAAAAAAAAATATGGCCTTTTCAATTCCACTTTTTCGGTGAATTTTTCTGACCAATTGTCCACAGCCTAAATTTGGCCAAAATTTAAAGTAAATAAATTTGGCACTTTTTTTCCTGTGCTACGCGCGCATTCGTCGTCAAATTCAGACTTCATTAAAGCACATCACCGGGACGAGTTACGAATTTTGTCCCAATCCTGGTGGCTTCTGGCAAGACTACTTGGAAATTTTGCTCCCATTTGTCGACTGCATCGGTACGGCCACTGAAACCCCAAAGGCATTTCGGTGAGAGAGGACTCCAAAAAATCGGGATCCTTTTGGGTAAGAGACATCCAAATTGCCCTAAATAGGGTTTTTTTTTGGGGCAAACAATATCAAAGTTTTCCAGAACAATCATGTCTTTGGGGTGAAATTTTTTAATTTTTTAGTTTTACCAAATTTTCTAAAAAATTAAGGTATTTGGTAGAAACTTTATCAATTTTTCCCGGCCTAAATCGAGGTCTTTAGAGGTACAATATAAAATGTTCAAACAAAATATGGGGGCCTTTGAGGACAACGATGCTGAAATTGGGGTCTTACCAGCCTTACATATGCGTCACATCCCCTCCAAAATGGGAGTGCCGACCCCCCTGGATATGAGTTTAGCTACTACTTACTCGTCAGAGCCTCTTCTGGTCTTGATGCAATAGAAAGTACTGTGGCAAAACTCGATCTCCCTGTGACCAAAAAAACAACACAACAAACAATTGTAATTGAATGTTGGTTTAATAATCCAAATAACAAAATTCATCAGAAACTTGTGCACTGGTATTCCCAAGTTCAGTCTACTAACTCTACACCGTGTTTTAAACCAGGGTTTAACCTGGTTAAACCAGGGTTAATAAACCTTGGTTTAAACCAGAGTTCAACCAGGGTTTAAAATCTGGGGTTAACCTGGGTTAAACCAGGTTTCAACCTGGCGTTTAAACAGGGTAAACCTGGTTAAACCAGGGTTACACCTGGGTTTAAAAACCGGGGTTTAAACCTGGGTTAAACCAGGGTTAAACCTGGGTTTTAAACCAGGGTTAAACCTTGGTTAAACTGGGTTAACCGCCGGGTTAAAAAACCTGGATTTAACCAGGGTTTAAACCAAGGTTAGTCCCTTTATGCAAATATTGCCCCTTTTTTCCCGTCAAGGGGGGGGTATACTCTGAAATATGATGTAAAATAAGTGGGAAAATTTCCTTATGTATGAAGCCTGGGCCCTACCATGAAGAATTTTCTCACCTGTGATTTATTTTTTTATTACTCCACATTAAAAAGCTACATGCAATTTCAATTAACATTTAAACTAAAGTCCAATGTGTGACACACAAAGATAGAGGACAAGCACACATTTTTGCTGCCATAATTACATTTTAGGTCAATCAGAAATATTTGTTGAAATGTAAAACGTTTTATTCTAAAAATATTTGAAATATAATAATCATACAACTATCAAACTGTATAATCCATGTGCTCAAAAACAATTTACTATCGTGTTAACTAATATTTAATCAGCCAAAATGAGAAGACTACAGATGTTTATTTAACTTTTTGTAACTCACCGTTGGGGGGTGTCCCCAAAAAGTGGACCCAATCCCCCTAAAACGGTCCTTTTTACTTTTTAAAAATGTTTGTTCCAATTTCTGTCTAATCTGTTTCTACTTGATTTAAGCCTGACACTCTTTGCATATACTGTGACCTCTACATTAGTTGGTGGGAAACAAACTTGCAGTTTTGATGGCAGAAGTGGTGATTCACCACTGTGCTAATAATTTTAAGCAACACATTCAGTGATTTGCTAAATCAGAAAATAAAAAAACATCATCAACATCGATTTTTGAATGTCTGTAACAAGTACAGGTAATCCAACATTCAGAATGTGGAATTTAGGAAGTCCATTACTGCTGTCGTACGGACACTTACACAACCTGTAATTGCCTGGAGATGCGTATCTTTGAACACTGCCGTTTCTTCTCTTCCTCTCTTTCCTTTTTCCTGTCCATTCTTCAGTTTGAAAAAAATAACTATGAGAATTCTACAGACCTTTCTCATTTTAAGCTGTTTTTGCAAATTTCAAATATTTGGACTCTGTTTGGTCAAATCACTGATATGTCTTTAATGGTTAACCATTAAAACCTAAGAATTGTCTATCTTGTGAATGAATGATTTGAAGTTGAAAGCTTAAAATTCAGGAAGACAATGATTGAAATATAGCCTGTTTCAATTTACTACTTGGCAGTAAATGGGGGGGGGGGGGGGAATGGTCCCAAAAAAGAACACTTTCAAGTACCATATCTGCCAAAATAAAAATATCATTTTAGCTAATACTATTTTAAAGCTCAACTTTTAACACATTCATTTCCAGAAAAATTTAAAATTGGCGTGTTTGTGTCTTGTCCAGGGCCGTATCCAGGGGGGGTGCGATGCACCCCCCAATAAATGAACCAATTGTCCGCTTTAATGATGTTGAAGGTCCGCTTTTGCCATGTTTAAGGTCCGTGTTGTTCAGTTATAAGATTTTTTCTTAAGGGTTGTGGTTCATGGTATATATGAATGACTAAGCACTTTTAAACCATCGGCATTAAACATTGCGTTTTACTATGCTGTTTGTTTTCCCTCACGCTGCGAGGAAATTTATTCTTCCCTTTTCAACCTCCCTCCCCCCCCTTCATAATTGGAGACGACGGTGAAAATTTTGGGTCAACCGGCGAGCGCAGGCGACCGAAATTTTTTTTTTGGTACGCAAAAGTCTCTCCTGGCAAATCCGGCAGACCCCCCCCATAAATTCCTGGCTACGGGGCCTGTGTCTGTCACCCATTTGCCGCGCCCCCCCATTTAAATTTCAACAAATTGATCTAGGAACATTTAGAAACCGATATTCCAATTGTCACTCCTTTAACATGACATGCCATTTTCTGACCTCCGAAAAATATGACAAACCACCAACTAAGCTCTTTGTTCCAAAATATATGCTAATTTTTAATTTATTTGCAGCTCAAAAAAGAAGCAAGCAATGCTATCCTAACAAATTCTATTTTATACTTGGTTCGATTTAAAGGTGACATCATGACGCCACTCTGCATTCGCTTTAGCTTTTTTGGATTGTGCCGTCTTTATTTGCTTTTTTTGAGTAAGTGTTGCAATTCCAAAGCCAACGCCTGCATTTCTAGGGTGTGAAACCTACATGCACAGTGACGTTTACCCACAAACTTGAGATTGAACAGAGTATAGATGATTTTAGGTTGAATATCCTGATATTTTTAACCAAGGTGGTTTGTGAAAAACCAATCCCATAATACATTGTAAATTGCCTATACTGTACTGTACAAAACTCTGTCAGTAATAGGGATAAAAATGAACAAGAGCTATGGAACCACAAAAAACATTCATGATCATCGCTAAAAAGGCACTTACTAACACTTTGTGGGAAAAAATGAGCAAATGTCAGGGGTGTTATGTGTTTTAAGAATAGGATATTTGTGGGAGCACATGACCCTACTGAGGTTGAAATTTCCCAAAAATTTTGAATTTGTATTTTGGGATGGATTCAATACACACTTGATTTGTAACAGTCACAGAGTTAAATGTCATTAAAAATCAATAAAATTAGTTCGGCAGGTGAACAGAATGTTCAATTCAATAAATTCAAATTTCTTGTTCATGGGTGAATTAACTCTGTTTAATTAATCAAGAAGTTCTCAGAATTTAACTTCTAGAAATGCACCCCTGTGTGTGTCTGCTCCACGTAAATCTATAGGAAAAACATGAAGAAATTACTTTACCAATGCAAAACGTGCAAAAAGCTGGCCAAATTTGGAGCAGTCAGACTGCAGAAAAAAGGTTTTATTTTTGTTGCTTCAGCATAGCAATATTTTGTATTCATTTTTTCACAGTCTGGAGAGCACAATATCTGCTCAACCATTTTAGTAGCTTATATTACTCTTTTATGGCTAAATAAAATATTTTATACTTTCTGGGCAGGTAATTACATGCAAGGACGCATTCTTCTGTGACTCCAGGGTAATCCACCATTAGTATAAATCGTCCTTGACAATGAACCTTTGGAATTGGTTATCTTTTGCTTTGTTAACAAAGAATGTAACCTCATGCACACATCTGACTTCATGTCTGTCTGCACGTAGCACATTTAATCATTACTGTTCATTAAAGGTTGGCTCAGAGATATTGAAATATAATTTTTTGTGTTTTTATTAAAAATAGTTAAGAACTAAAGATTGTTGCCCAAAATGCTCATTTCCAAAGTTTGAGATGAATCAGATTTTTTGTATTGATGAAGTAAATATTTATGTGTAGTATAAATTACCAATTTACTGTTTATAACAAAAATTCCAGATCCAGAATTTTGTAACAAAGTTGTAATTTTCTATATGAAGGACATCAATTTGAGCTTAGAAAGTGATTTGTAGATGGACAAGCATTGTGTAGATGTAAAACATGACTTGTTAGAAAAATGGGGGCACCATCCTCGGGATATCGATGAGTCAGCCTTTAAAGTGGCTTCCCACATTAAAATTTCATTCAGCAATGCAATACTTAGTTCTCATTAAATAAAATTTTTCAAACTTCCAGATCCACTTCCAGTTTGCACTCCAGATCATCCAAGCCTGCAAAAAATACAATACATGCACCCAAGCCTTTCCTTAGCTGGGCGCTGGGCGATTTTTACCCAGTGGTTCCCATGTTTTGGCGCTCGGTAAGACAGAAAAATCGGGACCCGGGTGCCGGATTTTGAAAGCAAAATTGCGCCCAGTCCTTTGGTGCACTCAATTCCTGAATTCAAAGTTATTGAATACTTTGAAAGTTATTGATCGCATATCTGGATGAGTCCTGGTTTCGACAAACGAGGTTGGATGTACCATTATGAAATAAATGGGCAAGTTATTCACTCATTCATTCCAAAGCCTGAAAAGTATGTTCATAATATTTTGAGACTACCCATTGCTGTACTTGCGTAATTAATAATTTGTTAAAGTAACTCCCGGTCCGGCTCCCTGTCCTAACAAAATGGCTCCTGATTCCCTTAAAAATTAGGAACCAGGAGCCACTTTTTTCTAGATATCTGGCTCCCGGTCCAATTCATCTTATGGAAAGGCTTGACCGTGCACCTGGTTCACCAGAATATTTCCAGGTGATTCCTTTGTATTCTCTGCATGCTTGGGTTGTTCTGGAAGTCATGCCTGGTCAAATTCTGGCCTTCCCAGGTAGGTGCCCTATATGGAAGGATTGCATTTTCTTAATGGGGTGACCAAAAGGGACAAGGCTGAAGATGACATGGTGCTTCTTTAGGCATGAGAATGAATTTCAATGAAAAAGGAGGAAAATGTGCATAAGGCTGAACCAAAATGACTCAAAATGGCCAAAACTCCCTAAAATTTACAGCATTTGGACCAAAAAAGAGAATTCCTCCAAAAGGAAATTTAATAACAATTGTTCAGTGGCACAAGTGCTCAAGGCACAATAACAATACAAACTTATACAAATTAACATTGAAAAAAAAATTATATCAAAATGATTAAAATGCTGCATAAAAACAAAACACACACATATAGTACATCTTACTACCTAAAATACTAAGTAGATGATATAACATCGTTACAATTTTCGGTACATCGGTATGGTAACTTAATTAAGAATATATTTAAGGTTTTTCATAAATTACATTAGCATATTAGATGTTTAAAGGTGCAACAAGAGATTTTGAAGCACCCAAATATTGTGTCACAATAGTAATTTCATATAGATTAGACACTCAATAGATTTCTTACCATGTATTTGGCAAAAGAAATGTCTTAAAAGAGAGAAAAAGGTGATTTTGATTTGCTTATATTTCAATATAAAACATAGGCCGAATTTCGTATTCGCTCCTATACGAAATTAGAGATTTCACAATTTTTGTACCAAAGAAACATTTCTCAGCTTAATCGTTTCAGATGGGGATATTTTTGATGGAAAGCTTTACATCAGGGCAAAAATCAGTACTTTCAATTTTTTAGGGACACCTGATATGTGAAATCTCTTGTTACACCTGTAATGCTTTTAATATGAAGTGGAAGTTTATTCACATGGAAATGATCTAGCCCCCCAAGAATATGATTTTGGCATGGCAAGTTGAAATTTTATTGGTGAACCTGTGCCCTAAAAAATGTGAAAATGTTTATTTTTTGTACTAACCTCGTAAACATTTTATCAAAAATATCCCAATGTGACAGGGATTAAGCTGAGAAACTGTTTTTTGCATGGTACACAAAAATTGAGATATGGTTAATTTATTCACATACTAGGAGCAAATTCAGCCATGGTTTAAAATTGAAATTAAGCAAATCAAAATTGCCTTTTGTTTTCACTTTTCAAGTTATTTCTGTAGCCAAATACAAGGTAAGAAATCTATAGGGGTCTTATCTATATGAAATCAATGCATATGACACAATATATGAATGCCCCAAAATCTCTCGTTGCCTCTTTAATGATAACTATCATATACTAACCTTTGGTCTTTACTTAGATGAACAAAATCTCTGCACTTATCAGCTGCAACAAAACTACAGAAAAATAAAAAAAAAGTTTACTTTAAAAATTAACCTCACTGAAACGATTATTGATTTATCATGCTTCCAAAACATTTTAGATAAACATTTGCAGAAACATCAGTGCTACAATCCTGGAAAAATGTTGCTACACTTTGTCCAACTTAGGGGGAGTGCACCCCTCTCCCCCAAGGTAATCTTGATCTGAGTCATGTTGTCAGCAGCCTCACCAGGCAGGCCATATGTGCTGCAAATACTGGGAATAATTTTACACTTTTGGGAACAAATTGCAAGTTTTATGTTTCAGAAAATATAAAATAATAAATATCATAAAATAAAATAAGCTTATTTTACAAAATATAAAAACAAATGAGCTGGAAATCAGTGAAGGTTTAATTATGTGTTAATTAACTGGTACTCATCTGAATATTTTTCTGAGGGAAAGACTGAGCATGATAGCTGACCCACTTTAACAGCTGATTTTTAATTGCACGTCGATATGGTTGATTTGTGGGTCAGTTGGGTGGCAGCTGTAGCATTGAAGTTGGGGATGAATTTGGGAAAGGATTTGATCAGTCGATGGTAGCACTGGGAATCATTCAGGTTTTCTGGAAGAATAGAGACCCTGTTGCCAGATACCCACAATAATTGAAGGGGTTGGGTAGAGAGGAATACTTCTGCTTTTTAACCCAAACGCCACCAAACAGCAAAAACCCCAATGCACTGAGTGAGACAAATGTCCCAGTCCCAGATGCAGCAATGACATAATCGAACGAAGACACACGTGGGCACGGAAATCGGTGGCAGGGCCAGCGACACCGCCGTAGCCTGATTTCCCCAGTCATGGGAGTGGAGCCCGTAGAGCCCTGGTTGGAGACAAACCAGAGTTTTTGACTTTTCTCTTTCCCCTCTTCCCTTATTCCTTCACTGCCTCCCCGGATATAGGCTAGAAACACATGGGGCGTAAGGGTTAATGAACATTGACCCTGCACAATTTTCGGCAGTATAACAGATTCAATACTGAAACAGCTTGAATTACTGTAATACTGAAGGTAAATATTGTTTGACCAATGGCTAGGGGGCTTTCATGATTATTACTCTTAATGTGGGTTAGGGCTAGTTTTTAAGGTTGGGTTAGAGTTAGTATATTCATGTACCTTATAGCCATGGGAAACCACTGAACAGCTGCAGAATGAGTGATGAACAACCTGAATCCATTCAGCCATTCAGTTTTTTATGCTAGCATACATAGTGAATTGGAGGAAGACTGATTATTGAACAGCTGATGCTGATTTAAAGCGGCACTTGCACATTTTTTTGAAGCCCCCCCCAAAAGTTATCCTGCATATGGCCCTGGGGGATTCTTCCCCCTGCCATTCACTGGTTATTATGCCACTCATTAATATCGAGGGTTTTTCGTGCAAGAAGGCCTCATCTGCATAGTCTGCCTCTGTCATTGTGTTTTCTTATTAAGTTTTATCCACCTGCCAAATCTTAACACCTGGCAGCTATTATGCAGAATGTGCCTTTTTTGCCCTACACCCTCGATATGGCCTGTTCCCATTGCTGTGGGAGAAATGAGGCTCAACCATGGGAGACAACAATATACATAGACACAACGCAGTTCTCGAACCACAATTCTCGCCTGCTTTTCGCGAATAGCTGTAAGACAGAGCAGACCAGATTGCAATGGTATTAATACAGGTATTTCCCAAAAAAGTTGTGCAAGCAGATACAGTGGAGATTGCAGATACTCCTTCCCCAACACCACACCCCACCCCATCCCCACACCCTGCAACACCCATCCCCCCTAACCCAACACCCCCCGCAATACCACACCCCCTCCCAACACCCGAACACCCCACCCCATCCCCCACTACCCCTGTCACCCCACCCCCTCCCCAATACCACCGCAAACACCACAACCCCCCCCACACAACCCGCCCAACACCCATCCCCTGTCAACCCCCTCATCCCCACCACCCCGACCCACCCACCCCGCTCCTTCCACAACCACCTCCACCCTCCCCACACCCCCGTCCCAACACCCCTCGCTCCTTCCCCACCACCCGACTCCCCTCAAACCCCACCTGCTTCCACTGTTACAAAACACAGAAATTTTGCATAGCCAATGGACGTTTCAAGCGCTATACAGGACGCATAATTAATTAGATCAATTGCATCAAAAATGCCCCTTTATAAATGCCCACAACTGCACTTTGACCTAACTATTATTCATTCACACAAAAGATGTATGCACTAGTCTTTCATGTCGCAAAGGATTTTGCCTATCCGATGTCCTTTCAGCGATCCAGCCCATTATGCATTTTATTAGCTCATTGCATACCTGAAAGAAGCCGCAAATATCACATACTTTTCAAATGGCAAAAACGATGCGCCCCCATACAGGCCTTTCATGCAGTGAAGGAATTTTTGTGTATCCGATTACCGTTTGAAAAATTAGCATTACGCAGATTTTATGCATCTTAATTAGTTCATTGATACCTAATTACCCAAAATACGCCCAAATCTAATCAGGTCGAGAATTCTTCAACCCGCTGCCTTACACCACGTTACATCATTATATGCCCTTACGGAACCAGATAACTTATACACAAGCGTTTTTCTTAATGAGCAAATTAGACACTTATTAGCATATTTTAAAACCCTCAAATTGCCACACTGAACTCCAATTATGATTTGCCCAAAAGATGCATGTGCAAGTATTCTTTCATGCAGCGAAGAATTTTGCCTATCCGATGTACGGTTCAGAGATACAGTAATTATGCTATTTAATTAGCTCATTTGCATACCTAAGCCGCATGTATCACACTTTCAAATTGCCAAAAGATTCGCACCATGATAGCTTTCATGCAGTGAAGGAATTTTCCGTATGCGATGTACCGTTTCTCGAATTATAATCAATTTACGCTGATTTTTGCATATGAATTAGCTTATTTGCATACTTAATTTGCCCGAAATACACCCGAAATCTAATCATTTCAGAACTCCTCCAGGCCCCCTCCCTTCCACCAGTGGGACAATCATCATAACGCCTTACTTACGGAACTCCAGAAAACTTGTACACAAGCCGTGCGGGAAAATTCGTTAATTATGCAACTTAGATTACCCTTAATTAGCATATTTTAACGGCCCAAAATCTAATCAGGTTGAAACTGTAGCCCGCTTCCTTTTCCACCAAGTTACATCATCGTAGCCCTTTCCGAACTCCAGATAATTCGAAACACAACAAGCACCTTAACACGGACGGCGGAAAGCCGACAGCATGACCGACGCAACGGACAGACAGACAAGACCGAAAAGTGGATCACTAAGTCTCTGCCGAACAAAGTTCATGCGAGACAATAAAGCACTTAAAATTCAAAAGCATTCACACACATTCTATAATTATATTTCGTCTGGCCTCAAATAAGGAGTGACGTCATAGCTTTCAATCAGTCTTAAACGTTCGAATCGCGTATCCGCAGCTGTAATCGAGAGCGTACAAACTCGTATGCGATACACACTACACAATGGCTGCGCGGATCTATGACATCAATCTTAGTTCAGGTCGGATTGAATATACAAATCTCATGCACGACCGATTAAATATGAAACACTCACCATATAAGGGCTGGTGGCTGCCATCTGGTTTTGTATCATCTAGAGAATATATAATTGACAATTGGGATCCACTGCAAGTGTGAAACCACAAAATCCAAAATAAAATAACAGGATTTTTTTTATTGAAGGCTACTGAAAACATGCAACACTGAATGCTATTTGTTTATGAAATTTCAAACCTTTGGCTTTTGGGTTTGCACACATTAAGCCCCAGTGGGGGCTTGAACTCACAACCTTTGGCTTGTGTGTTTGCAACACATTAGCCACAGTGGTGCTCAACTCAACCTTTGCTTGTGGGTTTGCACACCATTAGCCACAGTGGGGGCTCAACCTCACAACCTTTGGCATTTGGGTTTGCAACCATAGCCACAGTGGGGGCTCAAACTCACAACCTTTGGCTTGTTGTTTGCAACCCTTATCCACATTGGGGGCTCAAACTCACAACCTTTGGCTTGTTGGGTTTTGCAACACAGTATCCCCGTGGGGGC
The DNA here is from genome assembly GCA_023653785.1 of Ophioderma brevispina. Taxonomy (NCBI): domain Eukaryota; kingdom Metazoa; phylum Echinodermata; class Ophiuroidea; order Amphilepidida; family Ophiodermatidae; genus Ophioderma; species Ophioderma brevispina. Next base: position 13,897 of record JAMKCH010053056.1, read on the forward strand.
TCAAACTCACAAACCTTATGCTTGTGTGTTTGCAACAATTATCCACAGTGGGGGCTCAAACTCAACACCTTTGCTTGTGGGTTTGCACACATTGACCACAGTGGGGGCTCAACTCACAACCTTTGCTTGTGGGTTTGCAACACATTAGCCACAGTGGGGGCTCAAACTCTCCAACCTTTGGCTTGTGGGTTGGCAACACATTACCACGTGGGGGGCTCAACTCACAACCTTGCTCTGTGGTTTGCAACACTTAGCCACATTGGGGGCCTCAAACTCACAACCTTTGGCTTGTTGGTTTGGCAACACATTAGCCCCACCGTGGGGGCTCGAACTCAAAACCTTTGGCTTGTGGGTTTGCACACATTAGCCACAGTGGGGGCTCAAACGTCCAACCTTTGGCTTGTGGGTTTTGCAACACTAGCCACAGTGGGGTCTCATACTCACAACCTTGGCTTGTGTGTTTGGCAACACATTAGCCACAGTGGGGGCTCAAACCAAACTTTGCTTGTGGGTTGCAACAACACATTAGCCACCGTGGGGCCTCAAACTCCACAACTTTGGCTTGTGGGTTTGCAACACATTAGCCATCAGTGGGTGCTCAGACTCACAACCTTTGGCTTGTGGTTTGCAACACATTAGCACAGTTGGGGGCTCAACTCCAACCTTTGCCTTTTGGTTGAACCCATTAGCCACAGTGGGGCTCAAACTCACGAGGCAAACCTTTGGCTGTGGTTTGGCACACATTAGCACAGTGGGGGCTTCAATACAGAACCTTTGGCTTGTGTGTTTTGCAACACATAGCCCATTGGGTGCTCAACTCACAACCTTTGCTTGTGGGTTTGCAACACATTAGCCCAGTGGGGGCCTCAAACTCACAACCTTGGCTTGTGATTGGGGGCACGGGAGTTTCCGTAACCTGACCCATTGACAACTTTTTTCTGATGACAGCCCTTATAATTTGGAACCTTATATGTTTGTATTCCTTAAGGTTTCCAAATTCACAAGTCGGTTCCTCGAACCACAGTGCAAGGTCCCCCGCCCAGTTGCAGTAGCTAAAGACAGAAGGCAACAATTTTAAGATCTCATGGAAGATTGCAATGGAACTCGTGGTTCTTGAATGACTGTGGTTCTTCCTGACATGACCTTCAAAACTTTTGGCACTGACTGTTGACCACACACCCACCAAGTTTCATCATCCTAACCAATGTTAGTGATTTGACCTTGAATTACGCACCACATGAACCTTCACAAATTTTGGCATTGAATGTTGACCACTTCACTAGGTTTCAGGACCATACAACCATGTGCCAAGATTCGACCTTGAATTGACGTTGAAGGACTACCACAATTTTTGGCACTGATTGTTGACCACTACAAACCTAGTTTTCCATCCTCCTACATATGTTAAGTGGATTTTACCTTGGATGACACCCACAGCTTAAGTTTACACCGTCGGCTTGAAGTTGTCTGGTCTGGAGCTCCCCTGGACACTGTTAATGGCCCTGTCTACCTGGGAGTCCACCTTGGACGCACTCTCCTTATGGGGACCTCACCTTGAATGACGGGGAGTGGGGTGTGGTTCACTCATCATCTTGAACACACTCACTGGCACCAGATGGGGTGCCCGCCCACTTACCCTAAGATCGACGGAACTTGCCCTGTGCTATTCTTGTGCAGAGTATGCCTGCCCTTATGGGAAAGATTCAACCCCTGCCGAGAAGCTTGATCCAGCGTTAAATGCCTCCGGCCGGCTTATCACAGGATCCTTCCGTCCAACCCAACGGAAAACTTATATCTCCTAGCAGGGATTTCTCCACCAGACATCCGTCGTAGCGTAGCGAGCATGCAAGAGCGTGTAGCTCCAAGTATCCAATGTGAAAGTACCCTATGTTCTGACACCTGCGCCAACCTCATTTAATCTAAGAGAGTTTCTAATCCAAATTCCAACTCTTGAACAGTCTCTAAGGAGGTAAAGAGAGTCGCCTTGTGGGAAAGAAACTCTATCGTATTGAACATGGTGAGCATCTCCCACCGGAGCTGACTCCTCATGGGCTGAATGGCGTGCCTCAATAGATTGAGAACCAGAACTGGCTGATCTAAGGTTTCCTTGGCGAAGTGGCGGCTATCTGGAGTCGATCAGGATACTACCGTGGTTGTGAACAGCACCATAGTACAATGGAACAACCTCTTGGTCTGCCACTGCTGGAGCAAAAAATGCACAATAAAGACCTTTTGCGGATTCGTGAAGCAGCCAACGTTGTAAACCCATCTCTGGCGGGATCAATTTGAGACCACAGTGTTTGGCCAAAAAAACGTAAGAAGAAGAAACCCCCCATGACCTTGAAATGACCATTCCAAAGTTTTCAACTGAATGTTGACCACACCCACCAATTTCATCCTCCTACCACATGTTTATTGATTTGAACCTGATACCTTGAAGAACCTCAAAATTTGTTGGCACTGATGTTGACCACACCCCCAATTTAAATCTCCTAACCACATGTAAGAAGTGTTTGACCATTGGATGACCTCGGATGACCTTGAAATGACTTCAAATTTTCTGGAATCTGGAATTTTGATTCACACCCTCAAATTTTCATCCTCCTCCACTGTTTTAGTGATTTTGGACTTGATGACCTGGATGACCTTGAATACCTTCAATGTTTGGCACTGAATGGTTGACCACACCCACCATTTTTCCCATCCTCCTACCACTGTTTAGTGATTGGAACCTTGGATGACCTCGGATGACCTTGAATGACCTTCATCAAATTTTTTGGCACTGATTTTGACTCCACAACACACCATTTTTCATCTCCTACCACAATGTTTATGATTGGACCTTGATGATCCCAGATGAACCTTGAAATGACCTTCAAACATTTTTGGCACTGGAATGTTGACCACACCCACCAATTTTCATTTCATCCTCCTACCACATTTTAGAGTGATTTGACTTGAATGACCCCATATGACCTTGAAATGACCTTCAAAAATTTTGGCATTGGAATGTTGACCACATTCACTAGGGTTGATGACCATACAACCAAGTGTCGATTAGAGGGGTTTTACATGCTCAGATGCATGTAACATTTTGCTTTGTGCATGTTAAATTCTGCTGTTCATGCAGATGTTTTGTGTTATTTCAGCCCATTTTCTGAGAACAACCCCATTGTGCATGTAACTTTTATTTTCTAAATCGAACACTGCATACAACCATGTGCAAAGAATTCGACCGTGAATGACTTTGAAAGGACTACCACATTTTTTGGCACTGAATTGTTTGACCCACCAAACCTAGTTTTCAGCCTCCTACCATATGTTAAGTGAATTTTACTTGGATGACCCCACATTGACCTTGAAAGACCTTCCAAAGTTTTCACACTGAATGTTGACCACACCCACCAATTTCATCCTCCTACCACATGTTTAAGTGATTTGACCTTGAAATGCACCTTGAAATGACCTTCAAATTGTTGGCAACTGAATTTGACCACACCCACCAATTTTAATCCTCTACCACATTTTTAAGTGATTTGACCTTGGAATGACCCGGATGACGTTGAAATGACCTTCAAATTTTTTGCACGAATGTTGATCACAGAACCCTCAAATTTTTTCTCCTCCTACCACATGTTTGTAAGTGATTTGCCTTGAATGACCTCGGATGACCTTTAAATGACCTTCAAAATGTTGGGCACTGAATGTTGACCACACCCACCAATTTCATCCTCCTCCCACATTTTTAGTTATATAAATGGACCCCACCTTTTTTTGGATGAACCCTCGGATGACCTGAAATAGACTTCACAATTTTTGGCAATGAATTTTGAACCACACCCACCAATTTCATCCTCCTACCCCTGTTTAGTGATTTTACCTGAATGGATCCCCGATGACCTGAAATGACCTTCACATTTTTTGGCACTGAATGTTTACCACACCCACCAATTTTCATCCGCCTACCACATGTTTAGTGATTTGACCTTGAATGACCAACCCCAGATTCACCTGAAATGGACCTTTCAAAAATTTTGGCAATTGAATGTTGACCACATTCACTACGTTTCATGACCATACACCAGTGTTCGATTTCGATGGATTTTACATAGCACAGATTGCTATTTAAAATTTGCTTTGTCATGTAAATCTCTTGTGCAAGCAGATTTTTTTGTGTTTTCAGCCCATTTTCTGAGAAAACCCCAGTTGTGCATTACCTTTTATTTCTACTAAATCGAACACTGCATACAACCATGTGCAAAGATTCGACCTTGAATGACTTTTGATAGCATACCAAAATGTTTATGGCACTGATTGTTGGACCAGCACACAAACCTCGTTTTCACATCCTCCTACCAATATGTTAAGTGATTTCCTGATGACCCCACATGACTTGAAGACATTCCAAAGTTTCAACACTGAATGTTGACCACACCCCACCAAGTTTCATCCTCCTATACCACATGTTTAGTGATTTGACCTTGAATGACCTCGGATGACCTTGAAAATGACTTCAAAATTTTTGCACTGAACTCTTGACCACACCCACCAATTTTTATCTTCCTACCACATGTTAAGTGATTTGACCTTGGATGACTTCGGATGACCTTTAAAAGACCTTCAAATTTTTTTGCCACTGAATGTTGATCACAACCCTCCAATTTCAATCCTCCTACCACATTTTTAGGGATTGAACGCTTGAATGACTTCGGATGACCTTGAAATACCTGTCAAATGTTTGAACTTGAAATGTTTGACCACACCCACCATTTTTCAACCTCCTACCACTGTTTTATTTATTGACCTTGTATTACCTCGGCTGACCTTGAAATGACATTCACATTGTTTGTGCACTACTGAATTTTGAACCACAAACCCACAAATTTCATCCTCCTACCTAAATCCTACCACATGTTTAGTGAATTTGACCTTGAATGACCCCCTAGACCTTCAAATGAACCTTTCACAAATTTCAGCACTGCAATTTGACTTGCACACCCACCAAGTTTCACATCCTCCCTCCACATATTTAGTGATTTGACCTTGGATGCCCTCGGATACCTTGAAATGACCTCAAAATTTTTGGCACTGAATGTTACCACACCCACACCCTTTTTAATCCTCCCCTACCACATGTTAAGTGTTTTTTTTTAATTCTTTACCTTTTTTTAAAGCTTTAATTTTTGCACTGAATGTTGATCACACCCTCCATTTTTCATCCTCCTACCACATGTTTAGTGATTTGACCTTGAATGCCCTCGGAAGGGTTAACCTTCGAAATGACCTTCAAAATTTTTGTTTTGGCACTGACTTTTGACCACACCCACCACTTTCCATCCTCATACCACAATGGTCTTGATTTGACCTTGGATGGCCTCGCTGACCGTTGAATGACCTTCAAATTTTTGGCACTGAATGGTGACCACACCCCCAATTTTCAATCCTCCTACCACATGTTAAGTGATTTGACCTTGGATGACTTCGGATGACCGTGAAATTACCTTCAAATTTTTTGCCACTGATTGTTGATCACACCCACCAATTTTCATCCTCCTACCACATGTTTAGTGATTTGACCCTTGAAATGACCTCGGGAGGACCTTTGAATGACTTCATGTTTGGAACTGAATGTTGACCACACCCACCAATTTCATTCCTCCTACCACAGGTTTAGTGATTTGACCTTGGTGACCTCGGATGACCTTGAAAAAATACCTTCACAATTTTTTGCACTGAATTTTGACCACACCCACGAATTTTCATCCTCTTACCAATGTTTAGTGATTTGACCTTGAATGACCCCATCATGACCTTCAAATGCCTTCACAAAATTTCAGCACTGAATGTTGACACACCCACAAGTGTCATCCTCCTACCAATTTTAATGTATTTGACCTTGTATGACCTCGGATGACCTTGAAATGACCTTCAATTTTGCACTGAATGTTGACCACACCCACCACTTGTAATCCTCCTACCACATGTGAGTGATTTGACCTTGTCTGACCTTGAATGACCTTCATATTTTTTGGCACTGAATTTTAATCACACCCTCCAATTTTTTCTGCCCTCCTACACTGTTTTAGTGATTTGACCTTGAATGACCTCGGAAGGGTTAACCTTCGAAATGACCTTCAAATTTTTGTTTTGGCACTGACTTTTGACCACACCCACCACTTTCCATCCTCATACCACAATGGTCTTGATTTGACCTTGGATGGCCTCGCTGACCGTTGAATGACCTTCAAAATTTTGCGGGCACTGAATGTTGACCCACCCACCGTTTCATCATCCTACCAAAACAGATGATGGTTAGAAGCCTTTTTTTTGCGCATTTTTTACCAACGCATTTTGAACCTTTGACCAATGCCCCAGACCCTCCTCCGAACTCATCCGCAGCATACTTGAGTGACATTATGTTGCGAAGATGGAAACCCATACTTGCTCCAATCAAAAGATATCGTGTGGACAACGTTTATTATAGCGTTTAGCCCTATTTTTGCTCATATTTGACCCTATTTTGACCACATTTGACCTTGACCCATGTCACCTGACCCACTTTGTATCCCCCCACCGCCTACTTGAGATACATCTATGTTGCTAATATGGACCTCCCACACTTGCTTAGTTCCAAAGATATCCGTCGCGGAAACGCCACACACACACACAAACCGGACGGCTACCATTTCTATAGTCCCCCTTCGCCAACAAAAGTTGGCTGGGGACCAATAGTTTCAGATGGGGTCCCAGGTTTACGGAAACTCCACCAGTTGGGCCTTTCCACCGGACCACATGTGCTCTTGGGCAGAGAATGGCAATGAGTTAAAGGTGTTCAAGTGCACATCAGTTGGAATAAACCCACAACCTACAGTATCGTTCTGTGTTCACCAAAAAATGATCTATATGCCCAACTGAAAAGTAATGATCAGTTGAAACATCAATAATAATTATCAACTAAGATGAAAGCTAAAGAGCTGCATAGCCTTCATTCCATTTAGTTGCTTTACCTCCATACAGTCCAGGGGTCTGGATGTATAAAAATACGGGCAAGAATGACAAGTGATCTTTGAACTGATAGGAATCCAGTGACCAATCAACAACACATCTTCATGATTTTAATAGGCATGCATTAAAGCAAAAAATCCGATTCATCAAAAAACTTTGGAATTAAAAATTTGTTTGGGAAATTTTGAGCTATGTTTTTAGATTTCAATTTATACAAACATGAATGGTCTTGCATGGGCAAAATGTTGGAGAACCCCATCATCCATATAGGGAAAACACAAAGTTTTAAGGTATGTAGAAGTGTCGCGGTTTTTTCGCAAATGGTTATTTTACAGAGTATCATCCCAGCAAATTCTCCAGCCAAGATGGTGTTTTGAGTCATCCCACAATGCACGCATTTGGGAAATTTTTACCTCAATGGGTCTGTGATCCCATAAGATCCTACTCTTTAACACATAACAACCCTGCTTGAATGCTCATTTTCCCACAAAGTGTTAGTATTGGGGATTTTTTTCCCCTTTTTGCATGATTATGAATGTCTTGTGGTTCTTCAACTTTTATTGTTTGGAACACTTTTTGATAATATCCCTAAGTACGACGATTTAGTACGTACAGTATAGGCACATTGCTATGCATAAAGAGAAGATTTCAATCGCTTTCCCCACAATGCATTGCTTCCATTGGAGGTTTTTGTACAGGTACTGAAGATGATCGTTAGTGATGAAACATGGCTAAGTTGACAGTACTTATCACAAACTTGCATTTTAAGAGTGTTTTATCATCCCTAACGATTTCACATGAAAATATGTACAAAAACTTCCAAGGGAGAAGCAAGCATTGTGGGAACTACTGATATCTTCTCTTGCTATTCATCATGGGATTGATCCCAACACCCTCTGTTCTCCAGCATAACGGACAAATTCTAGGTTAATTTGCAGGCAACATATGCTGACAAAAAAGTGGGGCAAAAGCTGCTTATACATCCAAGTGTCCTATGCTGTTATCTGGATATAGATAAGGTAATTTCTGTGTAAACACATAACGATGGTGCTAGACTACGGTATGTATAATGAAGTAATTTATACTGATTAGATGTACCTCTACAGGGAGGCAGTGGCCCATATTCTTTGAAATTCAGAGAGTACATGTAGAAAAAACAATCTTACATACTTTTATTATATGCTATAAAGTCCAATCAAGTCCAAAGACCTTGACAAGTCTAATTTCAGAAGAAGCATCTGAAATTTTGATGAACATGTGTCCTATATTCGCCTTTTATACCATAATAAGAAGCCTATATTCAAGATTTTGAATGCTTACAATTAAAACAGTCTGGGAGTTTTTAAAGGGGGATGGTCCCATTTAAACTATATATCCTTTGTCTCGTCTAAAGTATAATTTGGCAGTGCGCTTGTGCTTTACCCTACAACACGCGCCTGAAGTCGTTTCGAATGTTACTTCGTACTTAGGGCTGGACAGAGTATACACTTTTCATCTTGATTGACACTGACCCCCCATAAAGTTTTTCGCGGCAATATTGTTATCTTTTTTGATGTTACAACAAGTGCTGAAAACGTGAATTTTGGTAGCCCCCATAACTGTGTAAAATAACTATTGGTAGTGTAAAATTAATATGGTTGACTGAAAAGGGCACTTTTCACCTCCTAACATCCACCAAACCAAACGTTTTCGCTCTAGATTAAGGTTATGAGAAAAATGTAAGCTTTGTCCAGATACCAAACTTATACCACTTCCACTCCCAGTAAATCTGGGTTCGGGGTGAGGCTATGCAAAACATTTGCATGTTTCTTCACACTTTTATGTTCATGAAAAACAAGGTAACTAAAGGGTTTAGGCTGTTTCTGTAGTAAGGAGGCTTTTTCCGATTTATGTATATTGTGTTCTCCTCTTCTAATCGATATGAGAGACTGGCACTTGCACATACCCCCAATCAGTACCGTGGGAAACAACTTGCGGTTTTGATGTTTTTTTAATAAATTAAACTTTATCTGAGCATTTTTCAATACTTTGCTATATTGATGGTTTACCACTAAACAACGGCGTTTTTTTTGTTTATATCTTGGAATGAAATGGATTTGAGGGCTCAAATTCAGGACGACAGTGAGAAAACTATATGGCCTTTCATCTGATATCACAATCGATACTACTTCCGGGTAAATCTTGGGGGGGGGTGTCCCAAAGAGACGATCACAAAACGCACCTTTAACCAAAGAGTAGGGGATTTATTATAGCATCAGTTCGGATACTCTATAGCCTCAAATTGTTTTTTTAATTCACTTTGGCATCACTTCAGCCTCCATTTCTGAAGGTTGACATACGTAACTGCCCTGACTATGGCCAGGCCATGCATACTCCTGAGGCTGGGATAATCCTCCAGAATATGATGTCAACCATGTAAAATAAACCAATGCTGGATAGCAACCAATGGTCCATTCACTTGTGTGGGCATATGGTGGTCTGAAACTTTCACTCTCAAATGAATGTGAAAGTGAATTATTCACTATTTAAAAGAGTAGAATATTGTAAAAAATGTTATATCACTCTTTTCAGTGTTTTCCACTTCAAAAAATTTGTTGTCTCTCACTTTATTCCTTGAACTAGTGGCATTCCACTCTTTCACATTTAGAGAGTAGGAGATACCTTGGTGTATTGATTCTTGTATCAAAGCTAAATCATCTGCCATCACGGTTTGTGATGGGCCATATACAGGCACACTGCAGTGCATTATGGGATTTGGGTAAAGATTTACAAAACCATCCTTTTTTTTATTTTGACCAACTTTCAAGCTAAATCATATATACATTACAACATCAGAAATGGGCCTTATTATGGTCAATATGCAAATTAGGTCAAAAGGGTAAGGTTCAAAACATTGTTCTATCATTGTACTAAAGGCCATTAATTACCTGCTCAAGAGTAGTGAGTGCAGGAAGTAACATGTTAACATTTTTACCACAACCCACGCTCGCATGCTGCACCACAGACACACATGTGACGTGTATTAAAGGCTATTAAAACCGGCCCATTTTCACAGCTCACAAACAAACTTCATTATTGTTTTGAAAATTTCATCGACCCAAATACCTATATTTTTTAGAAATTGTTTTGCAACTGAATTCAAACCAAAGACCCGTTTGTTGAAAAATTTAAGCAACTCTGTCCCCCAAAACCCCTATCTTTTGGGGGGGTCAATTTTTTTGCTGATCTCTAAACCCATATCACTATTATTTTCACGTCCTCTGTCACGAAATGCCATGGTTTAGAAACGGCCAGCCTTACAAAATACACCATTTATCCCAATCAGCAGTGAGTGTCCCTCCACACACACCCATGCCACAGTACTCTTTTGCATGCAAATCTGGCAGGAAACCTGTGGCTGTTAGTCCTTTCTGCAATCAGTTTTTCCTTAGCCAATTACTGTTATATGTTAACTCTCCTGTTTGTATTTGAGTAATGGAACATTGAGTACAATTTTTTTTTTTTTACTTAATGAGCTGGGGAGCTATTTCAGGCCAACTCATCATCAACCAGCACGCACGCTTAAGCACGTAGCACTCACTACCATTCTGTGTTAAAACAAACTCTGCAGATGTTTACCAACAAGCATGTGCTACTATATTCGGCCAGCCCCCCCCCCCCCCCCCCAAAGGGGCACTTCACGGCAGATTTATTTTGGGGGAGGGGGTGCGGGATTAAAAATATTGGACTTTTTTTTTCGAAAAAGTGGACCTTTTTTGGTAAAAAAGTGGACCCTAACCCCCCTAATGGTCTTTTTTGACTTTTTGAACATTTTATGATCACACCAAAAGTGACTTTTGTGTTGTGTCAAAATTTCGCTAAATTTAGGACCTTTTTATCCACAAATTCAGCAAAAAGTGCACCTTTCCCCCTTTTGGTGGAATTTGTACTGGGGGGGTGTGACTGCACCCCCACCCCCTGTATGCACCAAGGAGCATGTTGTATATGAAAGGTGGTGTAAGGCCAAGAACTGCACAAAGTTTTCTCAGAGACAGACAAAGGCATTTTTGTTTAAAATTGGTCTTTTAGAAGCTACCCATTTTTTTTGGGGGGGGGGGGTTTACTCACTTGAAAGATTTTTTTAATTTTTCAATGGTAAAAATGAAAAAAGTGGGTCAAAATTCAATTAAAAAATCCTCCTCATTTGCATTATAGCATTTTTGTCAACAAAAACAAGCATTTCGCATTTGCATTTTTCACATTTCTTTCTTCTGATACGACTAGTTTGTTTTTTTTTTGCCCTCATAACATGTTTTTTCCAAATGATTTTCCGGGCAATTTCATTCAGGCAATTGGCAAATTAAATAGTGTAAAGCTATACTGTATACCACAGTACTATCACGACTTCAAATCTTGGTGATTGTTAAAGACAGCCATTTTGTGAGAACATTTCCCTACCTCCGTGCCGTGACATCAGCGCGAGATTGATGGTTGCACTAGTAAACCACGCGCACTGGCTTAAAGTGACGGCGTTTTTACACCGCGCACAAAGATGATGCATCTCTGTCGCGTACATAAAGCTGCGTCAATGTTAGGACATCATCTGCCCGAGTAGAGAAATGGACTATATCGGTTGAATAATTTTTTGTGGCATGAAACTCTTTCTGATCTGGACTAATTGTGAAAATCCATGAATGTTCTTTGCTCACAATGGTTTTGGTTGTACATTATCATCTTGTGTCCTGATTCCGAAAAAATAGGGCCTAATGAATTTTTGGAATTAAAAAAATAAAATAAAATAAGAGTCGCAGGTGAGAATGGTGCATGGATCCTGAGTGGCCTACTGAGATAAAGATACACTGCATATTTAAAAATAGTGCACCCTCTAGATTTTTTCAAACTTGATATTTTTGCATTGGTTGTAAAGCTTGTATACATTACCCTCACCTGAATTATTTAAGCCCAAATCAGCGAGCTTATGGGTAAACTAGAAGGAATGTTATAATTACTCCCGTCCGGTGACTTTAATTAGGAGAACGACATGGAATGGGGCATTTAACAAATAAAACACATGCCGTAGTTGATTCCCATGGTATGCACCTGGTTTGACCGGTCTGTGACCCTTTGGGTTTAATATCAATGAGTCTGAGTTCCATCATACTCTGGTAATACTACACATTTGTTATTACAGTTCGACACTCTTAACAGTTGCATACCAAAGCACCCAAATGGTTTGTGGTTTGCACTCCGTATTGCTGTATTTCTTTGGACATTTTTGGGGCGGAGTTCTAATAATGAATGGAGGCCTTGGCCGCCCCTGCCTGTTATCACACTACATACAACACTCATGGTGGCCTCGGAGAAGCAATGTTTTCCCAATGCAATCATGGGGAAAAGTTGACATCCAGAGCCACGCATAATTCCAATATTGATACAAGTGAACGTGTTTGTTAGTTTTTGTTTAGTTTGTCGACATAATTGTTGCAAGCAGACGCAACACTGCTACTTACCTTAATAACCCTCTTTTTGTCTATCCAATCAGACAGATTCTGTGTCAATGGAACTGTTTATTCCATAAGAATATCTCACCAGGCCTATGCAGGATTTTTTTACGGGGTGCGCCGTCTTAAAAAAGTGGACTTTTTTTGGAAAATGTGGACCTAACCCCCCTAAATAGTCCTTTTTGGACGTTTTGAACATCTCATTACCCCAAAAGTGGACTTTTTTAGTCATATTTTTCTCTAAATTGGGACCCTTTTAAAAAAAAAACTACACAGCAAAAATGGACTTTTATACCCTTTTGTGAATCACACCCCCCTGGGTTAGGGCGTATCTCATACTTGCCTGGTTAAACCCTACCATGAACTAAAACTCCTGAGCTGAGGCTAGAAAATGGCACATAAGATTTTTTTTTTTTTTTTTTAATGCTTATGTTTTGTTTTTTTTTTAAGTTTTGGAGCGTTTGAACGGGTTTTTTTTTTTTTTTATGTGTTTTTTGGTTTTTATTGTGTCGAGTGAGCTTGTGTTAGTTTTGTTAGTTGTTAGTTGTTTTTTTTTTTTGTTAGTATTGTGTGTTTTTTTTTATTTACTTCGATGGCTTTAGTCTTTGTGTGGTATTTTAATTGTTTTTTGGAGAGTTTGGTGTTGTGTTTTTTTTTATTTTAGGGATGCGTAAAGGGTGGGGACATGGAGGGGGACGCATCAGCATTATAGATGGCAAATTTGTTTTTTTGGTTGTGTTTTTTTTTTTTTTTTGCTTGGTTTGCTGGGGGGTGGTGCCAGTACGGAAGAGAGAAAGCTGTAAAGAGATGTACAGTCCAAAAGATGCGATGATGTACTCGTACGACCACACTGGGCATGAATTGCTGTCCGGGCCAGCAACTCCCTCATGCCTTGCCATCCCTGCTCATGGGACTAGTGTTCCGGGGCCCGGGTTCGAATCACATGTGAAAGTGCAATCTTCTTTATTTAGCTTCTATCTCTTTACTCCTTCCCTTCCTCATGGGCAGGCTAGAAACTATAACAGTGATAATGTTTAGGGGTAATCAAACTGACTGGATGGGCTATGTAACCCTTGCTAAAAAATAATCCTGTTTCTCTTACACCATACTTTCCAATGCTACTATATAGACAGGTCATTTTATGACTCCTAAAATGTGTCTAGAATGGGTCTAAAATGGATCAAAATTTGGACTATAAGGAGGCGTCATTTTTGGCCAGGTCTTTAATGCTTTCCATATTTTTTTGGGACATTACTAACACGGATGAGGTTTATATCTTTTGGGACATTACGATATGTCTAGATGTCATAGTTCATAAAAATCTGCTGTACTCTCTAAACATTTTTGACCATCTGTAGGCAAACCTACCCAATTTTAGGTGAGTACCCCCCAGGCAAAATGGGACAGCATAGCAAATTTGCTGCGGCACCCATCTTGAAAATTGTGAGTAATAAACCCCCCTCCGAGTTCATTGCATTCCTGTGCTACATGTACTTTCCTATAGCTTGCCATTTATTTTCAATCTTCAACATAGATCTCTATCTTGGACACTGCACTCCCTGAACGTTTCAACTCAGCAAATGACACCCACGTCTATATGAAGATTCCTAATCTGATTGTTTTGGTGATATGTCTTTCTTTCAGAATTTACCACAATGGAGATTAAAATGCCATCCATGTGTTGGTATTCACAATATTTTTGTGCTTTCATTAATCTTAGTGAAATCTTGTAGCCATATTTTGATCATGCAAATCACATTTACAGGCTAAAATGTTCTTAAGTAATTATTAGAATAAATTAATATTTTTGCATACAGATATGACAAGTTTTGGGGGGCGCAAGTGAAATTCTGAGATTTATAACCAATTTTGTCCCCAAAATTCGCATTGATGGTTTTTCGGGCCACATTTGGTGATTTGTGACTAGGGGGCACGAAAAATATTTGGGGGGAAAGCCCCCATGGTGCCGCCTTCCAGTGTTCCAAATAACCCAAATTTCATTTTTTAGAATGCTTGTAACTTGGTTTTCTGGTGAATCTATGCTGGTCCTTAGCTCTTATTTGGTGGGTAAGCCCATACACAACCCATTTTCTTCCAAGAGCACAGGTCTCCTTTTTTGGTCATTCATTTTCCATGTATTTTCAGTTCATGTGCTTTATCCGCAGTGTCAAACTCTTCCGATCTGTGTGCCCTATTTCCCCTATAAAAGATTGTGTCATTAGATTGAGGATACAGACTTCCGTATTTAATTTATCATACCATCATTTAGATCCCTCGATTTTCATTGGACAATCGCTACTGACTATATCATCCCGTTATACCCCCCTCGGTAGAGCGTCCTCAATGTCCGTATCATGGCATTAGGAACTGCGCATGCGTGACCATTTGCATCATGACAACAAAATCCGAAAATTCGGTCTTCATTTTTGACGTAAATCAATGCTCTAATTTGGCGATTTCGTTCTAGCATTGTTTTGAAAAACCGATTTTGAACAAGATTTCACATAATCGCCCTCACATACACTAAAAGACCTTAAAATAGATCCTAATTTTTGTTGTGAATCAAAGAAAAGATGATTTTTAGGGGCTGTTTAATTTCAAAGATTCTTGTCCGCTGACATTTTCACCCTTGCACTCATTTAAAAACAATAGGCCAACAGTTAATTTTACGGTAAGTAATTATTTTGTTTGGTGAATCGCCCTTAGAATTTTTCTTAAGCCCTTATGTTTTTGTGCTTATTTTGTTCTGCTTGGGTATGATAAATCGTTATTAGGTGAGCTTTGAGGTGATACAGATTAATATCTAGTCTCAGATTTTGTATCTGGGCTCGGGCTGCCCAGAGGGTGTTTTGAATCAATCCCATGATGCAATGCAATTTGCCTATCTGTACTGTACTAAACCATGTCAGTACTTAGGGCTAAAAAGTGTTCCAAAGTTAAAGAACAAAGGAAAAAAAAAAAAAAAAAAAAAAACCCTTTCATGTATCATTAAAAAATTCCCTAAACGTACTAACGCTTTGTAGCCTAAAATGGGCGTAAAAGTCCGGGTTTTATGTTAAGAATAGTATTTTTGTTGGAGTCACAGACCTTATTGGGGAAATTTCCCAAAACTGGTGCTTGTGGGATTGGCCATACACCCTCGGGCTCACCCTCCTCCGATACAGACTCCTCGACAGATAAATCCGTCTCACCTCAAAACTCACCTACTAACTAATAGTATCCATTGTAAGAAGTCCAAATTATGATCAAATTCTTCTCAAACTACAGTACCCCATAAAATATGAAAATACCAAAATGCCAAGTGTCAAAAAACATCTTGCTGTCTGAAGTGGAACAGGAATTTAACTAAATTTTGAGGAAATTTTTTAAATATAACCCAAAGGTTATTTTGTCCACCACCAAAAAAACAACAAACAAACAAAAATGCTCAAATCAACAATCAAGTAGCTTTGGTTGAAGGTCAATGGCCCACAAAAAACAGTATTTAGAGCCTAGAATTGTTAAACTAAATGTATTAAAGCACATATGTGATGCGATCAAACAAAATGAGTCTGAAGTCGGTCAGATTCAATTTTTACTTTTTCATGTAGCTGTATGCATCATTTAAAAAGCTAGATTTTGCTGAAATCCCCATTGAAATTGACCAATTACTTCCAAAGATATGATCAGTTGAAGGGTGGCCAAAACAATAGGAAACAAAAGAAATTTTCTCTTTGTTTGGCTATATCTCAAAATCAATATTTGCGACTTGCGACTCATTTTGCTTGATCACATCACATATGTATAACATTTTTGTGTTTTCTTCCTTTTCAATTCTTAAAGGTCCATGGCCCTATCGCTAATAGCCTCGTCCTTAGAAGCCCCAGATTTTACCAGAAGTAGTCAACATTTTGGCATCAGAAGAAAGCTACTATTTTTCTCACTTACCCTGTGAAATCTTAGAGCCAAAGGATGTTTGATTTGGAAGTTATGAGCAAAAGAAAATGTGCCCCATTTTGGTCAATATTTTTTTTAACAGAGTACTCTATGGTTTCACACCACTAAATACTGGTCCCATTCGTTCCTGTACAAAATGGGCGAGATGAAAACGTAATTTTCTCCTCAATGGAACATCTCAGACCTTAAAGCTAACATTCTGCTTGAAGATCATCATATCTCCTACCCAATCAATCATAAAATTAGGGTAGTTATCCCCAAAATTTTCGAGCTACTGGACCGTGAAGACTAACATGCACCGTGGACCCTGGAGGTCACAGCACTTTTTCAGTCAGGTGTTCCCTGTAAGAATACGGTTAAAATTGGTTTGTCGGATCAAAATAACATATCAATGACAACTTTTTTTTTGATATTCCTACAAATATTATACTTAATATTGATAGCAACCATGATTTGCAACCCAGATCTTGCCATTTCTCTCAGTTTTTAGGGTATACTTAGGCGAGGGTCCCCAAAAAAAAACACCTCATTTGCAGTGGGGGCTGGACTTACCTGTTTCTCATGTTATTTACTGGTGTGAATCCCCATGGGGCTTACAAAATCACGTTTTTAGCTCTCGCATCAAAACGGATTAAAATATCGGCGCGAAAATTTACAGATGGGGTTTTGGAGTAAAGGCCAATCTATCGACGTGAAAACTTCATATCCTTAAATCGGGCCAACCCCCTTTAAAAGGGGCCTCATTTGCCCCACTCCTTTTAAATGCGTCCCATAGGGGCATTGGTAAATAACTAAATATTAGTACTGTAATTTGAACTAAAAACTGTTTGGTTTGAACTATATTTACTTCAAATATTTCAACACAAAAAAATTTTAGTCAGGGGCCTTGTTTACCCCATTTCATTGGGGCAAATGAGGCCATGCA
>JAMKCH010053057.1:0-10179 GCA_023653785.1 Ophioderma brevispina
TCGAAAATATCTGTGTCGCAAACGAAGGAATTTTGTAATTAGAATAATTAATATAGGAGATCTCCGATAATAATTCAACGGCTGCTGGAAACGGCCTTCCAATATGAAATAGCCAGGAAATAGCGCCATGTACGTGTCTACGCTCATCCATTAGTTGTTTTATTGGTTCAGGCAAGTCAAGTTAGATGTCATTTTCTTTAGGTGACACTATATCATCATGGACGGACATAACTTAGCATTTCTGGCTCTGCCGCTAAGTACAATCTGGGATCCCAATTCTAATTACAAAATCGCTTATTTTATGATAAATACGCATTTTTGAGCATTCTCGTTCGCATTGGAATTGTACACACTTACCCTGATTTTTCTGATTTTAATAATAAATTTTGAAATTTTTTTTATCCTCCCGCACTTTTGCTGCTTATCCTTTTAACATGCTGCAATTAGAATTCTCACCTGCAACATGTCAGCTTTACTACCACCTGTTGACATAAACATGGCACACCTGGCTGCGTTTATGACGGGATATGTGAGGGTGACACGGCATGGCGGTGGTTTGGGGGAATCACTGATAGGGGCAACCAACACGGATGTCTCCTGCAAAATGCAACAAAGAACAAAGGGGCTTCATAAGGTCCATTAAAGTTGATTATTAGTTTATCATCCCCTTTTGATTTCGTGACAAGGCAACCATTTCATATTCATTATTTTCTTAACTTTTATTATTTGTTTGACAAACGTTAAACGATCAACAAAGATAAGTTGGAAGTCATCTGATACAAATACCTCTTTGCAAAAACAGCTTGAAATATCTCAATACCACCACAAATTCTACAATTGAAAGAGGATTACTATGGTCTTAATCCTGTACACGTTTTTTTGGCTCTAAATCTATATTCTTGCTGGACCCTGCTAGTCTACTGGCACAAAGAGCATGGTAGTTCATGTATTGCATAGATATAACCTTCAGTTATGGAATTATGATGGTATTCATATTTAAAGCTGGCTCTAGTGAAAATAGGTGTGTAACAGGTGACTTTTGAGATGATAAACCTACTACAAATCTTTACGGGACATTCCATTCCAATAAACAGGGCCAGAAAAAAAAATACCAGTGACATAATTAGTGAAACTATTGATTTTCAGTCAGTGTCATGAATAGATTCACACCAGTCACCTGGAATTTTCTATTACTCTCTGAAATATCAATAGTTTCACTAATGATGTCATCACCAACCCAAATATTGAATGCTTTCTAGCCCCTCCTTGTAGACTTGACACAAACCACATCAATTCTATTTGCATTTCCTGGGACCTTTAATATCTCTCTTGATCGTGTCAAAATGTCTATTTGGCAATCAGTAGTGGAATCAAACAGAAGAAGTGATATTTGCAATATTCAATTAAGTATATGCTAAACTTCCACAGATGTACTCTGGGCCAAAATGCATTAAGTAAATTCTGATTATTTCAAGGTTAGATGTTTTGAAAAAAAATGGCTTGAATTGGCTTAAACATATTTAAATAGCAAATAATGAAATATTGTTCATATCTTATTTTTGACACAGCTTAAATTTTGGGATATGGACAGGAGACAGGAAACTAGAAATTGACAATTGCTGCTCTTAATGGCAATGTAGAGTTATTTTTTTTTTTTTTGGATAGATGGTACACCAACAATAATATTAATAGGGTTATAAATGAGAATCCCATTCTAGAAGTTTGGGGAAGAAGGTTTGAAGATGTTTTTCTATAGTTTTGAAGGGTACTGAATCAGAATTTTTGGGTCCAACCTCTGGAAATGTGGGGAAATTTGTAAAATAAGGGGTACTATTAGTACAGGGGTAAATTTGAAATCAAGTCAAATTGTGTTTAAATGTACACCAATGGATTTGTCTTATTATACAGGGTGTCCCAATAAAAGTGGTGCAAGCAGATAAACTCCGATTTCTCAAAAAGTGCTGAAGCTGTGCATTTCATTTTCATGGATGATATCAATTATACTCTTTTGTATAGTTTGTGCAAATCCCATGACAATCCGCCCGCGCAAACCAGAGATATCAACGAATATTAAAGACTATCTGCTTTTCATCCATTCCAATGGGATTTCCACAGTTAGTGATTACCGGTATATCAGATAGATTCGTCGCTCAATCGTGTACATTGACTAAATGATAGCCTTAGATTCTGAAGGCGATATGCTACTAAATTACTACAGTGCTGTATCTGAACAAATATTCTATTGATTTGGTTATTGAAGTGCAAATTTCAAGTGGGATACCTAATGTATGCTTTACACACTGGTGGATAAATGGTAATAAATGCCCCAATGAGTATAACACAGGCCAGTTATTAAGTTATGATTAATGCAACAACAAGTGCAATTCTATTTTTACTGTTTAGAATTCTTCAAGGTTTGGAATGAACTTGTTTTTAACTATTATTAACTAAGGCAAAACAAAAAGATATTGAAAAATACACACCAAAACCAGGTTTCAATTTAGGTGATACACCTTAGTTGGTCAAAGGTCAGACTTTTTGGAACAATTTTCTTTCATGATAAATATTATAATTTCGTGCTTCAATATCTCTAATGTGAATAAATGCAACAAACAAGAAAGTTCTTTGCCCATCTCGTTTTTTCTGGATCCTGGTTTGTAAATTACACTGTTAACATGTTTACTGTACTAAATTTGTACACGCGGCATTTTGGGAGCCCTCTAAAAATGAGGCCATAACTTGAAAATGAAATGCATGAATCTCGGGATTTTTGACATGGTGATTGAGAAGTAAATATTTGTTAATATAAAGTATATAATAATATTCTAAAAAGATTAAAAATATTTTTAATATTTTTGTTTCATCGGGGAACAATCATTTTGACTCACAATGTACGTCCCAAGTTCTGTAGCAATTGGACTTTTTCTTGAATGAGGCCAATTTGATGTTTTAGCCCATTTTATAACTTTATCTCATGACCTTTGACCTTGGTATGTGACCTTTTACCTCATGTTATGAAGGTTCCCAAGGGGCATTTATAATCCGAGTTCTGTAGCTATTAGACTTTTACTTCTCAAATGAAGCCAATTTGATGTTTTCAGCCTATTTTATAACTTGACCTCACATGACCTTTAACCTTGGTATGTGACCCTTGACCTCATCATATGAAGGTTAGCAAGGGACATCTATGATCCAAGCTTTGTAGCTATTTTCGAATTATGCCAATTTGATGTTTTCAGCCCATTTTAGTACTTGACCTCATATGACCTTTGACCTTGGTATGTGACCCTTGACCTCATCATCATATGGAGGTTTCCAAGGGGCATCTATGATCCAATTTCAGTAGCAATTTAACTTTTACTTCTCGAATGAGAAACTTTATTAAAAACTTTAACCTTTGAAACACTGCCATATCGCACACAGTCAGACTGGTATGTGTTGCCTCCTGCAATTCTTGCAGGCAACACAAAAATTGCTATGCTTAAAAAGGATGGGATTTTGATGGTATCAATGATATTTTGGTCAAAAAGAGGTGTATTTCAGTATTTCAGTGGTAACTTGGTATTTTAGGCTATTGTCAATCACAAATACTGTCCAAAAACCTAATACTACTAGTAAGGTATATGCTTATTTCCACTGGAACCTTTCACAGGAAGAAAAGGACAACATTAGACAAAAGGAACATAATAAGCAAAGAGGAAAAAATAACAAAACCACCAAGACTGACAAATCAGAAAGTCAACATGAGATAACTTAGAATGGATATCTCCTCAGTCATGCTTGGCTAGATAGATAGTCCATGATGCAGCATATGACACAAAATGGATCCATGTTAAGGATTCCTTGTAGAAAATGGGACCCATGGTGAAGGATTTTCTGAGAAAAAGTAACCCATGTGCATGGCATGTCCCCAATACTCTCCAAATGCCCCAATTTTAAGCCCAGTAACCTCCCAAAATAGACCTAACATAGCAACGCTTCAGTGTGTGTTTCATTGGTAAATCTCTCACCCTGGGTACGTGCCCTTTAGGTATGTATGGCAGAAGATTTAGCTCACTGTCAGTGGCGTCTGACCGGCCGGGGGGGCGGGGGCAAGTTGCCCCTCGGCCTTGGTCTTCGAAAACAGCGGGACATAAGACCAAATTGGCATATCTATCCCCCTTTTTCTTGGAATTTTTCAAACCAATTTCAGTAGTAATTTGTCAATTTGCGCTTAATTGAGCAAATCATAATTTTACGAATTATGCCCCCTCTGGCAGGACGCTTGAAAGAAAATTGCCCCCCTCTGGCTTGACTGCCTCGTACGCCCCTGCTCACTTTACATCGTTGCTTAATTGCTCTATTAGTATGCCACTCAGAAAACACAGCTTACCTGAGCAGTTTGTTCCCTGGAATAAGGACACGTATGTCCATCTGGGCCCATCCCTAGCACCAACAGTCAAAGGTCGTTTGTCCTTGCCCGTCTGCCTTTAGGAAACCTTTTCGACTTTATGGCATAATCCTTAGCTTCATCTTCCTCCAAGACAAACTGGGTGATCCCAATAAATCTGCCTCTATCTCTATACTGGAAGACTGGTCTTGCCTATAACCCTCCTATAATCAAGTAGAAAGTAGTCATTTGAAAGACCCTAACACATACAGAGCGGGAAATAGGGACAGTAGTCCCAAGGTCATCTGAAAAGGTCAACTTTTTTAGTCATACGACACTTGGATGGGGAACATCATTCTTGATTATTCATATCAGGCTTCCGAGTGATACAAAGACAATCTTTGTATTGTCCTTTTGGTAAATTACAATATTCTTTTTAATATTGTGACGCATTCCATGCATGTCATTTTTATGAGAACAACATAATTGCAACACTTCATTCAGACTGGTAGACTGGGGTGTTTGATCATGACTTGCAAG
The DNA here is from genome assembly GCA_023653785.1 of Ophioderma brevispina. NCBI lineage: Eukaryota > Metazoa > Echinodermata > Ophiuroidea > Amphilepidida > Ophiodermatidae > Ophioderma > Ophioderma brevispina. The sequence goes on from JAMKCH010053057.1 coordinate 4,910, forward strand.
ATGGACTACAAAACTGTCAACCCAAGGTTTGGTTTGAGTCAGCCTGATATTTAAATAATAATTAATAATAATATTGAATGGCTTTTTTTGTATTGAATATGTTGCACTTGCTAAAAAAATATTGTACTCGTCTTCGACTGGCACAATATTTTTCTAGCTTGTGCAATATATTCTTGTATCATACTCAGAGCCATTCAATATTATATTGCTGTTTTTTTCTATATTTTTTTCCGGCAGTGGCGTGACATAACCAGACCTGCAAATTGGGGGGGGGGGCAGAAGGGGTCCCAGGAGTTCTTGGATTTTGGTTGGGTACCCATGCTTGTTCCTGGGGTTCTGAAAGTGACCCCTAACAGGACCAATTTTCAGTGAAAATATACCCTAATGGGACCAGTTTTTGGTGAAATTTTACCAGTTTTCAGTGAAAATATACCCATAATGGGACCAATTTGTATGAATACCCCTTGAGGGACCTGTTCTCAATACATGAAAAAAGATACCTTTAAAATAGCAATATACAAGAAAAATGACACTTGTGCTACTGCAAGAAAAATTACACACTCAGGGTTATTTTGCTGATATAGGTTAATTTTCCCTATTTGTATCATTGAACCAGTCACAATCACAACTGAATTTGATACCCCTAGCGGGACTAGAATGTGATTATTGAGAATTTGATACCCCTAGCGGTAGTCCCGCACTTGCAGCTAATAGTCCCTCTTTTTTTGGAACGAGCATAGGTTCCCGACCAAAATCCAAGCCTCTCCCCCCCCCCCCCGAAGGGGTGCCGAAGCATTTTCTGAGGGGGCGAATTTGAGTCCTATTCCATAAACACTGTACGAAAGGTCAGTCCATTTGGGGGGGGGGCTGACAGGGGGTTGGGCAAGGGTTTTGAGCACCCACCCATCCTTGCCCCTGCTGGTTACACCACTATTTTTTCAGTTGGAAAACCCCCTTATGAGAATTCTACAGATTTAATCATCTTTCACTTTTAAGCTATTCCTGCAAATTTCAAATATTTTGACTCTTTCGGGTGGATCACTTGAAGTGATGGATAGGTGTGGCACTGTGGCAGCCACTCCCTCTTCAGAAGAGAAGTACCAACATGCCTCATGTGAGGTCACAATACCACACTTGATTTTGGTAGCAATGGATAGTTATGACCCTCTTCTTTATGATACCAAAATGATCACCAACATACCCAGTATTACATAAAGGATGACAGGATGACATAAAGTTTGCATGTCAGCAAACCTGCCAACTTCCATAGACACATTGTAGAATTGGTGAAAATTCAATTTTTCACCATATAAGTTAGGAATAACTTGGTTTTGCAAACATTAACATGTGTTTCGATGATGTGTTATGTTAAAGACAGCATGTCTGTGTTTCACAGAAAAAAACAGATTTCACTAATTAGCTAAAGGTGCTTGTTCCGATTTTTGTCTATCATGTTCTATACTTGATGGGAGCCTGACACTTGTATACGCTGACCAACAATTACCGTGGGAAACAAACTTGTGGATCCAGGGAGGGGGCGGAGGGGGCGCGGGTCTCCCGGTAATTCTGCAAATTCTTGCAAAATCAGCCCATTTTGAGCTATTTTGGACCAGTTACAGCCTTTTAGCCCCCCGGTAATTTTGACATTTTTCAAATCCTGGATCCGCCATTGTATTAGCCATGATAAATTTATTGTTTGACAGGTTTAGTCAGACAAACACTTTACACAACTATCCATGGTACCCTTTACTGAAAGAATTTTATATTGAGCCACCACCCTATGAAATCGGCAGCTTGCAAAAGAATAAAATGCATGTTGAAGGACATGTCATTTCGACTATTTAGCATCATCTTTATCTAATTTAGGTCTGAGAATTCAGCAAATTTAAAGGTGCAACGAGAGAATTTGAGGCATCCAAATATTGTGTCATAATAGTAATTTTATATAGATTATACTCAATATGTTTCTTAGCTTGTGTTTGGCAGCAGAAATGTCCTAAAAGTGAGAAAACAAGTGATTTTGATTTGCTTATACTGTAAAACAATTTAATTTCACTGCAACTTAATTTAGCGAATTAGGAAATCATCATATTTTTGCAGCAATTTAATTTCACTAATTTGAATCAACCTGCTATGTTAGGCTATTGTAATTCATCTTTATTGGCGGCAATTTAATTTAGCAATTTGGAGGTCTTAGCGAAATTAGCGAAATTAAATTGCTAGCGAAATTTACTTGTTTTACAGTATTTCAATGCAAAACATAGGCTGAATTTCGTATTTGCTCCTATACGAAATTAGAAATTTACCATTTTTGTACCAAAGAAACATTTCAGCTTAATCCTTTTAGGTGAGGATATTTTTGATGGAAAGCTTTACATCAGGGCAAAAATCAGTACTTTCAATTTTTTAAGGGACACATGATGTGAAATCTCTCGTTGCATCTTTAACTTAGAGAGAGGTGACTGAGGAGGCAAGGTGTATCAACTTGACATGGGGAGGGGGAAATGTGATGCGGAGGAACAAGTGTGACAAATTAAAGAGTCACAGTGTACACTGGTGTAGCAAGATGGAGTCATCCTCCTGTAACATGACCATGCATATCTACCAGCTTACCTAAACACAGAGACTTTGCAGTAATGTTTGCTATTAAAAGGGGAAAAAAACCAAGTTTGTCTCAGAAGTGAAAAATCGCAATGCAAAATGCATTTTGTTTTGTTTTTAGAAAAATGCTAATGCAAAATAGTGTTTTTTGATTTTTTAATGCATTGTTGGCCCACTTTTTTTGACTTTTTTCAATTTTTCAGCTGCTTCGCGACCGAATTTTCATTTTTTTTATGAAATTTGTTACAAAAAAAAATTCAAGTGAGTAAAACCAAAAAAAAAAAAATTATGCGGTTAAAAACCAATTTTAAACAAAATGCGCACGGTCTTCTGAGACAAACTGGTTTTTTTTTCTTGGCCTAACTAATGCTCTTTTTATATTTGTTTTCTTGTTTGTCCCTGAAGAAGAACAGTATCTGTTTGAAACAGATGGCAGGTGGTTTGTTTAGATGGCTATGTAATTTGCTATGCACAGTTGGTCAATTTTTACTGTTTGGGTGTTTTTTTCATCGGTACAGTAATTCTACTGTCCTAGGTATTGTTTTTCTTTGCGACCATATGCATATTAATTTAATAATTAACGGCCTACAGTATTTGTATGTTTGTGTTTGCCCCATTTGTTACAATTGAATCTTTTTGTGGTCTATCAAAATTTATTGTATCACATTTGTTCCTCTGGGTCACTTGCCCCTCCCACGCCTCAAACACTCATTTTTTTCACATTCAAGGTAACCTATTGTATCAATTTTTTTATACTTGATGTGCTTTGATTAAAGCTGAATCATTGGGAGGACCATGTACTCACAGTTTAGATTTACTGCTGATATATTAGATTAAGATAATAAATGGTATTTTGGTAACTAGGTGAGGTGTGTTAGGGTTTTCACGGTTCAGAAAATTTTGGACTTTGACAAATAATTATAAAAAATTGTGTTGGAATAGGGAAGAAAATTGTAACTTGTAATTTATATGAAAGAGGTATTATTTTTAAAGCGCCCATGATTAAAGTCGATTCGGAGTTTATCGTTACCCATCCACATTGCTTTTTGGAGGCTAGAAATACCCGCGTCAAAAATTTCAAGATTGCCAAACAAAAGAATCATTGTTTTTGAAAAAGATTGTCATTTTCCCCAGTTTTAGGAAGGAAAAATGTATTTTGGTTTGTTAAAACTATTTTGATAACCTTTGAGCAAACCAGAAGTTTCTGCGGGCCCTATCCAGGGACTCAATTTAGAGGAGTTTTGCATGTAAAATTTGGTATTTTTTCAGCCCCATTTTGAGGAACAATCGGGGGGGTGGTGCATGTAAATTTATTTGCTAAATCGGAACCCATGGCCCTACCTTTCGTGTGAAAATTTCTCGGCCACATTTATTCCATTTTGCAATAATGAAAAATTGAAGCACCTCATCAACCAGGGAAAAGTTCATGATCAAATCAGAATTGACTGTCATGCCTAATAATTATTCTAGATAGGGCCAAGGTCTGATTGCTATCTAGCGTTGTCCCCAGAACCTCAGGTTTTTACTGGAAGTGGTCCAAAATTCTGGTATCAGAAGAAAGCTACTATTTTCTCATTTACCTGTGAATCTTAAAGGTCCTTAAAGGATTTTGGTTTGGAGTTATGAAGCAAAAACGTGCCTTATTTTGATTCTCACCAATATTAATTTTACCAGTACTCTGTAGGGCTTGGCTCTCACAGTCAAAAAAAGCTTCAAACAGATGTCAACACAAAAAAACTTTACAAATGGGGTAAGGGGGATTTGGAGTGTGAGGTAGTGAAGCGCCATTGCAAGTATGAAAAATTCCTATAATGTAAAATAAAAGCGAGCTGGCATTAAGAAATTTTAGTTTCATGTTATATTAGCCAAAAACTTTTTGTAATCAAAAACTGTGTGAATCCGGATGAAGTGAGCATTTTTTTGAATTAGGTTGTGTGTAAATTAGTCCCAATGGTTGTGACTACACATTGACATTCATTTTAGGCAATGAAAGTCATTATGTTATGTTTTCCGTAACAGTTTTTGCAAATCATAATGAGGCAACTATTCATTTTTCATTTTATTAATTTGCTTTAGTAAGTAGGAACAGCCATTTCACCAAAATTCAGAATGCTCGAATACCTACAATATTTTGTCAGAAAAAAAAACACACCTACATTTAGAACTGATTTTGCAAATGTCTTTGGTTTAAAATCTACTCAATTCACATAACAAGATGTGATCACAAGAAGGAAAGAACTTGGATTATATTTTCTTTTAAAAATACAAAATAATGAATCTCTTTGGGATTTCAGCATCTCAAACGCGGGAAGAAAAAGAACAGGCCAGAAGAACAGAAGAGAGAAGACAGACAGAAATCATAAAGAATTGGGTAGGGGTACGGGAGAAACATAACATCGACTTCAACGCCTTAACATTGCGTCATTGCTCATATCACTGAATGGGTAGTCACAAAAGGTTATGGGTAATTGGTTAGAATTTAACACCACCAATTTAGATCCAAATAAAAGCCGCAAATCCATCAAAAGTTACCCGGACATTTATCGTGAGGACCACCTTACTATAGCTAGAATAGCATAAAAAAGATTTTGTCAAATATGCTGCAAACCATAATATGAAATTCGAGAAATTGATTGTCCAAATCTGAAAACCAACACCCAACACCTTCA
>JAMKCH010053058.1:0-27797 GCA_023653785.1 Ophioderma brevispina
GATTTCATCGAAGCAGTCTGGCCCGTACGACAAAGGCGCTTCTTGGTGTTATGGCGGTAGAAGAACCTTTTCAGTAGGGCAAATGGATGGGTTGTGTACTGCGGCAATCTGAGCTGGCGAGGCCGGTAAAAGCACCGGTTGCGACTGCATTTGTGGATTGGCCATGGCCATGAGAGTAGCACCAGGTGACATCACTATTATAAAAACAAAATGCAAATAATTATTACAATAATTATTATTTAATAATTATTTAAAATTACAATGTAACAAAAATGCAAAGTGACAAAGCCTTGTGTGAGATGCTGGTACAATATTAGGTAATTGTGTGACATTGCTGTACCCGGTCTGTATTGCTTGGTATTATTTTCCTTTATAAAAAGGGCAAACCTAATATTTGTTATCACTTACTTTGTCTCGTTTGGCCTGCAGGAACCACAGGGTAGACAGGAGGTGACTGATACCCATCAACAGACACTAACTGACATGTTCCATTCTGTACCGTGTACTGTATCTAAATAGTGAAAAGCACAATGGAAATTCAGCATGTCCAAATAAATCAGCAAACGAAACACAATAGAATTAAAAAGTGCAGGCGGTCAAAAACTCCCCCGTTATATCATGTTTAAAAGGGTATGGGCATTTAGTGACCCTGTGTCACTATTGAGCCTCCATTTGTGATTAAAAATATTATTTTATTTCTCAATTTTACTTGAGAAAAGATTTCTCATGGGAAAAATACTTTGTTTATTGTGAACAAGAGAATATGGAATTCTCCTAGTGCTATATTGAGATCACACCTGTTGTTTACAACTAGATAGAGATGAACGGAATTCCCCAAAGGCTGAAGTTAGAAACTGAGTCAACTTGTTTTTGTTTTTGAGATCAAAACAGATTGCAAATTTAGGTAGTTTCCCATGATGCTATTAATGTAAGTTGATGCAAAGCAATATGTGAAATCCAATTGGATAGTGCAAGGTTATGTTTATGCACGACGATGTGGTAACATCTACTTATATAAGGAGGAATTTGAGAATAACAACTTTGCCTGCAGTAGTAGCCAGGAGCTATATAGTATAGTTTTTGCTAGTCTTGATCTGCAATAGTGGTAGATTTGTGCTTTACATATAGTGCCAGGATTTATAATATATGGGTCATTCCATGCCAATTCAACAAATCGAGTACACCATCACCTCATGGATTTCTTTCTATTTTGGTGTTTTGAAAGATATTCGTGAGAAACTGAAATCCTGAAAATATGAGCTCTGTACCTCTTTTCGTTTTCACGCTACAGCAATTTTAAATCTGAGGTTGGTCACCTCAAAAACATGTACCGGTGTGAAATTCAATATTCAGAGGGCCATAAGTAAATAACTACACCCCTCAGATCCTTCAAGCTTGGCATTCTGGATAACTTTATGCTGCAAAATTGCAAATAAAATGCACCTTGCCCCAATTTAAAATTACAGGGTGTCAAAAATGGCTCAAAAACCACTCGGACCATATTTTGGGGGCCATAAGTCAAAAAGTAAAAGTGATATAACTTCCAAATTTGGGCTTGTGATAGCTAATCTTAAATACTACCCTTGTGTACAATCTTATACTTATATCAGCTTTGTTGGAAGAGATATAGCTGTCGCAAAAAGTACAAAAGTCCAATTTGACCTTGACTTCGCCCCCTAAAAACAATGTCCGACATTCTGCATCCAATTCTGCTTGAAATATGTTTGAGGGGGGTCCTTGCTTAATATTTTTGCAAAGTTTCATTGTGGTGTCTAAGTGTGTTCTATAAGTAACTGGTCTTCAAAAAGCCCTACTTCATGTAATTCGGTTTTGAAAGAATTCCCATTGAAACACACAGGAAAGCTGAACTTTGCAAACTGGGTATTAACTTGCACAGTTCACTGTTTGCTATATAATTCAATTAGGATCATTAAAGTATTATAAATTCCTTACCAAACAAGACACCAAGCTGAAATTTGGTCCATATCTAGATCAGGTGCTAATAAGGTGATAATATTGATTTCAATTTCATTGTTAGAGTTCTACAAGGTCAAATTGGATTCAAAGTCTTAAAACTGCACTTGAATACCCAGGTTGCAAAGTTCGCAATTCTGTGTACATTTCAATGGGAATTTTGTCTGATATTAGTTGAAAGTTTAGATTCTTTAAAGCCTGTTTACCTACATAAGGCAGTTAGACACCATGTTGAAACTTTGCACACAACTTCAGCAGGGGGCCCTCTTAACCATATTTCGAGCAAAATTTGGTGCAAAATGTCTGACATTGATTTTTAGGGGGTCAAGTCAATGTTAAATTGGACCTTTTGCTTTTTGCGACAGCTATATCTCTTCCAATAAAGCTGATATAAGTATAAGATTGTACACAAGGGTAGTATTCAAGATTAGCTTTCACCAGCCCAAATTTGAAAGTTATATCACTTTTACATTTTGACTTATGGCCCCCTAAAGTATGGTCCGAGTGGTTTTGAGCCATTTTTGACCCCCTGTAATTTTAAATTGGAGTAAGGTGCATTTTTTCTGAACACATATTTGCAATTTGCAGCAAAAGGTAATCCAGAATGCCAAGTTTGAAGGATCTGAGGGGTGTAGTTCTTTACTTATGGCCATCTAAATATTGAATTTCACACCGGTACATGTTTTTGAGGTGACCCCCCTCAAATTTAAAATTGCTGTAGCGTGAAAACAAAAAGAGGTACACAGCTCAAAATTTCAGGATTTTAGTTTCTCATGAATATCTTTCAATACACCAAAAAAGAAAGAAATCCATTTATAAAAATCAGAAAAAAAATTATGGTTTTAATAATTTTTCTAGACTGTCAAAACACCAGGGGTCCGTTCCCGAAACTCAGTCGTAAATCTACGTGCATACTATGTCATGCCTGAGTGGACCAATGTTTTCCAAAGCCTGTTACTGGTATGTGGGTAGGTGGTGTTATTCCCGTAGATTTTCATGCTAAAATTGATGTTATTGCTGTTTGGTTTTCAGTTAGGAGGCCGTAACTGTCAAAAATGATTGGTGTCAAATTTTCGGGACGGACATTCCCTCCTGAAGGGGGAAATGTTATACAGGGAAAACATTTTAAAATCAAGTCAAATTGTGTTTTTATTATAAATGCGTTCCGCCCTCATAGGGATTAAGAATAAGTATATTATTTGCCTATAGGTTCCAACCTTTAGTTTAAAGCGGTATAGCCCCATCAATAGTTCAGGGTCAACCTGGGGTAAATGCTTCGATTTGTTGAAAGTGTCAAATTATTCTTGTGTCATATACTAGACACAGAAAATGCATTTTTAATTAACTGTTTGTGATATCACCAGTGCGACAACCAAGGAAAATTCTGGTGACCCCCATATACCATAGAGACCCTTGCTACATTTTGCTATGCATTACACCACACAAGCACACACTGTAAAATTATACATTTGTGGATCCTGTGAGACAATCCAAACAACTTAAGCACCATTTTCACAAATCTGAGCATTGGTAACTTTTTTACGCCCAGATGACCTTGAACCATTATTGGACTTTAGCGCTTTAACTAAAGTCGACCTAGGCAAATATATACTTTTTTTTTAATCCGTATAAGGATACTAATAGTTGTGTCCATTACAACACAATTTTGGCCTCGATTTTAATTTTTCCCTGTATTAACGTTTTCTCCCTTGATGAGGGTGAAATAGCCGAAAATTTGCACCCATAATTTTCTGTCTGCTGGATCCTATATGAAGAAACAGCAAGAAATTCAACTTTAGCACCAAATTCCTACGTGAACTGTTTCATTGACATACGCATCCCACACTAATGGTATAAAATTCTGTTGTGTAAGGCCATACGCATGAGTATAGTAATACACGTTGGTTACCCGAGTTTGTGGAACGGGCCCAGGATGCAATAACACCCTTGCAGTCAACAGTACAGCCTGGCTCAAAAAAATTGTACAAATCAGAAAAAAATTGGTTAAATCAAATGGAATTTCCAAATTACCTCATTCGGTACTTGGCGATAAATAATTAAAGATCAAAGACCCGTCTTTCCCCAGTGTGGTTCATCTTAGTGGCTTGTGTCAAGCCAGAGATATATTAATTGTAGTGCGAATACACAACAAATCGATGTTTGGGGGGGGGGCCACTTTTAATGAATGGGCAGAGTGTGTTGTTCCGCGCAGTGTATGCCATGCTTTGTTCTTGAAGCTCAGCAACATTGGCAACTTAACAAAGAAGACAAACCAGATTAAAGAACAACGGATCAGTATTATGACAAAGTTTTAATGTCAACATAATCAGTTCACAATGTATGAAATTCTTTTCATAAATAATAAACTACAAATATTTATTGCCATGTCAATGAAATGGATCTTTGAATTTATTAACAAATTGGTATTTGAGTAAAACTCATGCCAGAAGGAAATTGATAAAGCCAAATAAACACTTAATTCCAACGATATTGGTTTAAAAATATTGCCACGTCTTTGTGCATTTACTAATTGTGAGAGTCAATAAAAATTTGAATTTGGAGCAAAGTATCAAGGTGTTGAAATTTGCTTTCATGATACTTTACGACCAACAAAACCGCTCCTCCGGTTGCTGTCAGTCTCATGGTTCCCTTCTAACAAAACAGTATGTCGAATGCTATTCACTTAATCTTAAAACCAGAACTTACTGATTCATACTGTCATCATTAACGTCCTGTTTTCGTATCGTTTAAAGTTTCTTTTAAGTTAAATCCCTTTTTAAAAATTTCACATCCCTTCAAGTTGAGACTACTTATGTGGAACAATAATTCTTTCTATCAGCCGTATTTCACTCAACCGAAAGTGGCCCAAACTCATTCTTTCCTGTGCCGCCAGTAAACTGGTTATCTCTCGACTAAACAAGCAAAATTGGGGAGAATAAACAAAAAATGCTGGGAGGCCTTGTACTTTTCTCTTTAATGTGATGTACAAAATGACTTCTCACGCGAGATAGAATATTGAAATAAAAATCGGTTATTTGAATTTAACCATTTGTTGACGACGTCAGTCTGTAGACTCACGCTCAGAACACTTCATTAATTGATGGCCATATTGAATTAATTGATTACGTGGTTCCATATCAGATGTTATTGTTACAATTATTTGTTAGTGAACATGGCTGAAAATAGGCAACTTTTGAGTGAACAGAGATGAATGTTTTTGTTTGGGGTGGCCTTTTTTATTTCGCGTTTCTAGAAAATGCTCAAAGTTCCCGCAGCTTCCATCGTTTCAGAATCACATAAAAAACGGGTCCTAGAACGCCGTTGAAAAACTACGTCCCAGGTGATATTTATTTACCCCCACCAGGACAACCCATTTCCTGACCACGCCTGGGGTAGTAAGGATTCGTAACATTAATACACACAAATCGAAAGCGCTTACCATACACATGTCGTGGTATAAAGATATGATACACAGAACCAGTTGGGCCAACCCGCCACACTGGCGATCAATGCATTCACATATTCGGCCGCCCGTAAATTAAACAAGAAAAGTTACGTTTTGAATTATTAAAACAGAAATAGATTCGCGTTGATGTAACCTCGTCTTAACGGGGGGGTACCCCCAGTGAACTTTGCTTCGGTGCGCTAAAATGCTAACAGATTCATAAAAAGGCTTTTGGTATCATTTCTCATCCTTTCCGGTATTTTTTAGCAAAGAAATTTGAGGGTAGTCAAAACCCCTTCACCAGGATATTTTATGTACAAATAGTTATGCACAGTGTGCTCTAAAACTTCTATATTAAGGTAAGACAGTCATGTGCATCAGTTAAGAGCTGAAAACCGCATAGAAACCCAATATTCCTACTTTTTTGGGGCAGAGGAGGATCGGTTATTATCATGTATTTTCTCATATAAGTTTTTTATTGCCCCATACCAGTGGAAATATCGAGTCCTTCTTCTTTACAATGACAACCAAAATGATGTTGATTTTCTTCATGTTGAGTGACCTCCGTTGAATCTGTAGGAGGATCGTGAATGAAAAATGCCGAATTCCAATGTACTGTACTATTAATTCTTGGTTTAGAGGTCGACACAGCCTTAATAGTTAGGTTTTGCTTTAACCTGTGTCTTTGATAAGAAAAGTAGAGTGTATTCCTGTCGTCTGCCCTTCGGAATCGGCCTTGTTAAGTGGTTCGGCAAAACGGAATTTAAAACCTTGTGCAGAAAGTCAGCATGATGCAGATTTTGTAATGCAGGAGGTTTTTGGGGTGCAATCGGTAAGGTTTGGGTTGTATCTTCCAAAACTGGTAATACAAGACTCGGGTACCATGTTATTGAAGGATAAGAACTTAATGCTGTCATTTAAGGGGGGACAATTTCTACAGGTAAAGCTTTCATCCCTTATGTCCGCAATCTTGGACCAAATGCCCATCCTCCAAACATAATGTCCGCAATGAGTAATCTTTAGAATGAAATAGTTTGAAGGACCTTCAACAGTGGCCTGCCATCAGCCCTGTATCTCGATTAATTCGAACAGTTGTGGATTCCAGCTTTGTTAGACTTCCGTTCAAGAGATAACATCCATAACAACTGACCGATCTGCGCCGCATCTTAGCTCAGAAGATGCGCTCACCACAGGTCCTGTAGCAACGTGGTGAAAGCAGTGGAGGTGAGTGTCAGGTCTTTCCTTCAACTTTTGATTCATCCATCCGTTATCGAGATAAGCCAAATCTTCGCTCTCTTAAATATCTTAGTGGGTGTTTCTGTTTTCCCCTGCTCCTGTTAATGACACGGTTGATTGTTCTTCTGGGGATGGTAAAGCACTCTTAACTTTGACACTTTCCGTTGCGCCTAATCCACTTAATCTAGCACCCTAAACTGAGTACAGGTATTAAAATTTAGCACTTGCTCTTATCTTTCACAAACCTACCAGTATTAAAAGGAATGTCACCCAACCATGAAGAAATCCTGTTTAATCAGTTTATGATGTCATTGTACAGAGAAAGTACTGAGATCTACACTACTGCCTTGCACTTTTGTGTAGTAACTTTCAATGAGAAATTGCATGTCCTGAAAAAAAAATCGGAATCATTTTGTTGCGGACTTTATATTTATAAAGGATACCAAAATAGTTAATGATTTTATATCGTTACTATGTGGAATCTATTGTCCCCTCGGTGACCTGGAGGGCCTTGAGTACTATTTTTACCTCGACTTCAGGAAAGGTATACCCCACGACCCACCAGATCAACGACCCACGCCCTCAGTTCACTTCCTTAACCGTCGGTCTCGGGAAAATAGTACCCTACGCCCTCCGGTTCACTCCATTCCAATAGATTCCACAAGATCCCTCCTTATCATTTAACCCGTCTACCGCTGGGGGGGGGTGTTTACCACCCCCCCCCCCTTCGGTTTTTTCCCCGGCTTGCTAAAACCCCCTTTTTTGGTTTCCAAATTATTTAATGTAATTGTCAATTGAACATGTTCCCCGCTCAGTTTAAAAACCAAACACAAACACCACCAGTGTATAGTTAAGATCAGGGTGATCCCAAAGATCGAGAGGGGGGGGGAGGGGTTGTAACCACCCCCCCTCCGGAAGAGAATACCAATATGCCTAACCCAACACAGGAACATCACAAGACACTTTATTTTTGGTACCAATAGATAGCTATGGTCCTCCTCTTTCCATTGAATACCAAAATGAGTACCAACATTCCTAGCCTTACGTCACAGTGACGTCATAAAAGTTCGCATTCATCAAAACTGCCATTTCCATAGACACACACAGTGAAAAAATCATTTTTCGCCAAAAGGTTTAGGAAAATCAATTTTTCATGCGTGTTTTTGACTCTACTTGAATGGGTAATGACTAGTTTTATTATATAATGACAAATCATTTTAGAGCGATAATAGGGTGTTTGAGAGGAAGTCGCTACAATTGCGAATATAAATTTTCCAACCGCTATATCAAGTATTTCGTACTTTCCTCAACATATGACGCATGTGACGTCATAATGGGAGTTGTACTTATTTTGGTACCAATGGAAGAAGAAACTCTAAGCTATCCTTTGGTACCAAATTTACGGTTCAGTAACGAAAATCACCGGGGGGGGGTGGTAACCACCCCCCCTTCGGGAGTTTTTTTGTTAAAAACAGGCTCGGTAACAGGGTTAATAGTTGTATACTTTTTCTTTTAAACACCGGTATTAAAAAAACAGTGTGTTGAGCTGGGTAGTGGTATAACAATGTGTATTTAATATAATTTTATTATGTTTGTAGCATTTGCTTTACTTTTAAAGCGATTTATTGGTCTAAATCTATCGGCACATATATAGAAATATCGCTAAATAACACGTAAGATGGTTCAATGCCATTGGTATTATTCCTGCGAAAAATCCAGATATATTCGGACAATACACAACTGTACAAGATCATGGAAGCTACCATGTTGTTTATTCCCTGTGGTATTATTTACAACGCCGCATGCCATACCGAACATCAGCCAGCGAAATATATCCCATACGCGCATATATCACGTGCAAGTTTGCCACAGCCTGCTCTCCTTTTGAACTTCGTTAAGCACACAAAGGATAGGAGCGAAGTTCGTTTAGCGCATTTCGTTTAGAATTATTTTATTGCAAGAAAACTACACTTTTTTAAAACCTCATGATAGATAAAACGTTAAGAGGGGGTGTTTGAGATATCATTTTGTGATTAACAAAGGTTTTAAATGAATCTGCAACGTGGACATTTGAATGGGTTCCGCGTAATATTTATTTTTTAATAATCGAGTTCGGCACTGTAACCACTTGATCCTATACCACTGGATTGGCTACACAACAGAAATTGTTGTAGATGATGGAGCAACGGGCGGGCATCTTGGTCTTACCGAACACAAAACCATTCCAGAGAAAACCTGGTTTTAACAGAATTTGTATCCCGGGTGCACGTTTTAAAGACCATGGCCATCCCATACGCGCAACTACAATGAGCTCACTGAAGCTTGATTCTGTAGTTGTTCGGTGTTATCCACATTTCAATGGGAACATGTTGTATATAGAAATGACGGCTCTTAACCACCTGCTTGGGCTCTTTTGGATATGCCCAACATGCCATCGTGCTTCAAGTACGAAGCCCCGGTTCCAATCCATTGTATAGAGATCAGTGTTCAAAACGCATAATTGCCGTTCAAGCAATATTACGTATTTCAATGTACCGAGAGCGATTCTTGGTCGCGTCGCGTTTCTCCTTTCTTTTCCCCCCTCTCTTTCTCCCCCGCTCCCGGCCCTTTTATACCCATTTAGGCCCCCCCCCCCTGTCTGCCCTTTTGCTCTTTCCCTTCTCTCTTTTCCGGCCCCCGTTTTCAATCCCGCTTGGTGTTTTTAATTCCATGTTAAAAGTAAACGCGATAGTCTTACATACAGGCCAGAACTTGAATAACCCCACTGATCTCTATACAATGGATTGGCGACACAACGTAATTGAATAGAGATCAGTGAAGCACCCGGCGGACACATCGTGGTCCTACCAGTACAATAGCTTCCAGAGACACCTGTTCAATCAAACAGAAGATTTGATTCTCGAGTGCCTGATTAGGGAAATGCCATCCCCACATGTACAACTTCAGATACATTGAGTTCATAAATTGATCCTGGATGTGTCTCTGTTATGTCGCTTACCCATTTCCAATGGGAGGACAACACTTGTGTAAATGATCGGATCTTAACCACCTGCATGGGCTCTTAGTGGAAGTACCAATATGGCCCGGTCAGTGGTTGCAAGTGGCGAGCCCAGGGTTTCAAATCAGTTGCCTAGAGATCAGGGCTAACACGATCATTTCAAGTGGTGGTGATGAATTGTGAGGAAAGGACCTAAAACTGGCTTGGGGCAAAACGATTAGCGTAAATAATAAAGTGGCGGCTTCCTTAAAATCGTCTTACTGCCTCGAAAGTTAAGCGTGAAAATGATGTTTCTTCGCAAGACTACTTCCAATGACCATGCAAACCATTGATACGTATATTTAGGGATATTTCCCACATTATATATGTGCCGATTAGATTGATACAATTAAATTCCTTTAATACAAAGAAGTCTTGAGCATCTATATGTACCGTCGCTGTGATAACTTGATTGCCAGGATTGGATGTAATGATTTGTTACAGTGGCGCTTCTTACCGCCAGTCTTTATCATGATGTACTTCATTGTTTTTGTGTGCAATGACATCACAGTTTAAGATTAAAAATCCACCTTGCACCTGGCATTGCTTGTGGCCCAGCCCCAGATTTTAGATTTTAAAAGCACACGTTCAGTGTGGTGCCTTGGATTAGCATACCATTGTTATTGATCTGAAAGCAAACCTAGGCTCAGGTGGAAAGTGGTTAAGACGGTGATGTCATAGTGCCTGTAGCACTAGGTTTTTTCCTAGTTTTGCCATAATAAAAAGTGTAGTCAAACCCACATTTCAGAATTTTTATCAAGATAGAAAATGACCAGGCGAAACGACTTATTTTGTCGAAAATATTGCTTCATGCCACCAGACTTTATTTAAAATATGCGAAAATAATATGATGAGATCTTCATTATATTGTGTATGCTATTATTTTTTGAAGAGATCGGTAAGCTTGGTGTTTCTTGTATTTAAAAACAACTTAAAGAATTAAAAAATGAACGGTGTATATTTGAATATTAGGAAAATGAAAAATTTTGCCACAAGATTGATTTTAAATTAAAGGTGTTGTTGAATACGCGAGATTTCAAGGAATCCATATTATTGAGTCATCTATTATGTTTCAAATAAGATTAGCACTCAATAAAATTCCTTACGGTTACCTTGATTAGCTATCAGAAATGGCTTATAGTGAAAAATTAGATGAGTATACCTTAAAAGAGATGCGAGCAAGTATCATGATTTGTTGTGCAGCGTGCAGGGTCTGGTACGGCATTGTTATTTAATTCAACGAGAAGCAGTGATCGTTATTTAATACAATCAATGTATTACACTCAAGATTTGATTGGCGGGCTATTTTGAAATACAGGCCCACAATGTTCTGTTAGTCTCTAAAGGTCTTGAACACAGTTTAGTATCAATGACTGTTGCATATAGGCCATTGAAAGACTTGAAATGACCCAATTTGTACTCGCAATTGTCGACTATTCGTAGAATTTACTCAAATTATCGATGTATGGATGACATTCTTGGATATCGTTCCAAAATACTGAGATAAGTAACCCCCCTCCCTCCCCCCAGCCAATTTTTATAGAGGACAAAAACTCCTGGACAGACAAATCTGATTTTCTTAAACTTTGTTAGGTAAAAGACATTTGGTCCCAATGTAAGAATATGACATTTAAAAAATGGAAGCTTTGTTGTGCCATGGTACAGGCCCTTTTTGTTTTTGCTTGATTTTACGGGTCTAGGATAACCCAAATTAGCTGATTTTCATTACTAAAAAACAGCATTTTGAAAAAAAATGGTACATCAAGACCGTAGATATTTTAGGAAACTAAACTTCATGGGATAAATACTAGTTTACACTCAATGTCATAACTTTAAACGAGTCAGCGGTTGCCAGATTCTTATATGTTGCCGTGAAATACGGCATTTTACGATATATGAAAACTAGAAGGTTATTGGGAAGGTACATCCCATTTCTCCCAAGGGTATTATTTTTGTATTTTTATTTTGTGCAGTGAAATGTGACTCAATGCCTTCAAATTGATTGAAAAAGAAATTTGGGCAAACTGTCGCGTTAACTTGTAAGTGACACAGAAATAAGTGGATTTGTGATTAAAGGCGTTTGGCGTATTTATAGGGTTATTATTTAGCTATATAAAAACATACATTAGTGTGTAAAATATATTTTGGGGGCTAGAAAGCAGATGGAATACTTTTTTTACAATCCATCTATCTGTCGTTCTGTCTTGTGTGTGTGGGATCTGTTATGTGTTTTTTGGTTTTTGTCTGTTGTTAACAATTGAACAAAATCTTTCTTTTGTGCCAAAACTTTGGGCTGATTGCAGCAAAAATCTTTCAGAAGAACCACTAATCCAAGGCCATATAGGGTGTGCATAGATTTTGGGTCAAAGGTCAAATGGGTCAATTACTTAAAGGGGCATTGTGACACAAATAGATTGCATAATCACCAAACTTATAGCACATATAGGATGACCCGATTGGTGATGGGATTTATTTAGGTAATATGTGATAAGGGCCGTTTGGGATATTTTAGAGTATTATGTAGCTATAAAACACGACATTAATGTCTAATAATAAACTTGTTGGGCTCTACAAAGCAGAGGGGGATACCTTTTAAAATCTTTAATGCAGATATAAATCGATGGCAAGATGTCGTTTGTAATTGCACGTGACACTGAAATTAGCTATATCATGTGATCAACATTGCAGATTTTGGAATCCTTTATCCTTCAATGGTATCAATTTGTTCTTGCTGCCAGCTGCCAAATGAGAAAAAAATTCATTATTATCAAGATGCGGGTAAATACTCATTATTTGGAAATAGACATTGACCACCGGAAATTCTTGGCATATAAACGCATGTCTTGTGCAACCTAAGTGTGGTGAGCTCGGCAATGTTTTTGGTTTCCCCTTCTAAAAATTTATCTTTCAGGTATGTGTTTGTTATCGGAACTCTTTTCGGTCTTTTTTGTTTCAACGCCATCTTTTGTCAGCTATGGGACCGAATGCTGAGACATCTAATGTTCTCACATTACTGTCTTAACATTAGTAATGGCCAACTTTGGGCTTTTGAATCTTGATATGTACATTTAAATGTGCACTTGTTCCGTTAGGTCATGGTGTTCTCTACTTGACTGAGAGCCTGGCACTTGAACATACCTCCATCAAATTACCGTTGGAACAAAACTTGTGGGTTTGCCTATTGCAACGCACCTATTCCAATATTGTGCTAATTTGATGGTTCTAACCATTAAAAAATTGTGTTTTGATTAGACATGGGAATGAAATGGATTGAGGGTCAAATTTACAGGACGACAATGAGCAAATACAGCCTTTCACCTGATATCAAAAAATCAATACTATTCCGGGAAATCGGGGGGGGGGGGGGGGGGGGTCCCAAAGGACGATATGAACACGACCTGTAATTTAACCTGTCATCATGTGAAGACCTGCTTAAATCATGAACATGGCTTGTCAGATGTTCAGTCATACTCTCATTGGATGTGAAAAGCAAAGGAACTTGCTTATGGACATGTAGTCACACAAATTGAATACCATGAGCTAAAACCAACCAATTTGATATCAAAATTCCCCAGTCTTTGATCAAACTAATATCCATGATGTGTAATGATATAAATCTTTATGATATTTTAAAGTCTGAGATGAATTGCATTTATACAAAATTATCCCTGTTGGAATTATTTTGTGATGAACATCTTAACGTGATATTCAAGGAACAGAGGTTTAGAGACAAAAGTAAAACTTACTCATCAAAAAATGGAAAAAAAAAAAAAAATCTTATCAAAATTTTGCAATAGTCGCTGAAAAATGTTTAAATTTTCAGTTACTGGTGGCAAAATGTGAATTGGGACAGTTTGCCAACATCGACCTTAAAAATGGTAAGTTAAACCACAGTGGATATATAAGGGATATGAATGACAGGGGGCGGTAGTGATTTGTGATCTTGACAATTTGACTAAGTGGGTATATCTATCGTAATATATCTCGGAAAAACATGGCCAAATATGGTGACCTTTTTGTGGAGTCGAAGTTAGTGATGGTGTTATACTTGATGAATGACCATTTAAATTGACCTGAGAGTGGTCAGATTATTATTTTGGAAAGAAATGAAAACATATACAAAGTGTGTAAAGCCCATATTATTTTGCTAAGCATTTCTATATAGTTGGATTTGATTAAATTGGCTTAAAAACTGTCTTCATGAATGGAATGAAACATGGGAAAATGATATATATATATATATATATATATATATATATAATTTATATTATATAAATATATAATATACTATATATATATATTTATAATATATATTTGTTCAATTGTACGCAGGCATTCCTTCAACAATTCAGGCGCACCAGTGGTGCGTAGATCAGCAGGAGTTCATATGGGCTTTGTCAATGGTTCTTTCTGCCCAAAAGGGCTGGTTGGATTAATACCAAGTGATTGTAGCCAAGAAAGAATTTATAAATTAAAAAAAGAAGGTCCTTTAATCGGCCCAGGTGACCTTGGTTGTAAACTATGTGGGCATTGGGTCAGCAGAACTATTTTTGCAAGCGTTTGGCAAACACGAAAAATAGGAAAGCAGTCCCAAATAGGTCGTACGATTATGTGGTCACAGAAAAAACAAGCGAAGAATGTAAGGACCTAGTGACTCTGACATGACAAATGGCAATGGACCTTTCCCATTGCGTTACCACATAAGACCCCTTGTTCAATGTCTAGCTACAAGTAGTACAAATGAAGCCATAAACGCACTAATCGATTACAGTAAGTTGAAAAAAAAATGCCAACCCAAAGGTGTTACAAGAGTAATATAATGACCCCAAGGAACCATGTGAATGACCTTCGACCTCCCCTTTACCCCACATACGGCTTGTCTCACAGGGCCCACCATGACCTGACCCAATCTTGACCACCCCAATTGGCTTTGGGTCAGCAGTTCTGATCGATTGAACAATGAGGTGTACTCCCGATATGTGCTAGGTTGGTGAATATAGCAAATTATTTGTGGCCCACAGAAAGAATTATAAATTTTCAAAGAATGACCCTTTCAATTGGCCTATATTGACCTTTGACCCAAATCTGTGAACACCCATATGGGCCTTGGTCGTGAATGGTCTTTTGAAGATTTTTGCATCAGCCCAAACGTTGGCAAAAGGAATATGTGAACAAGGGTGAACCGAGACAGCAAACACAAATAAGGAACAGGCAAAGACAGAGCAGACAGTAGATGAATTCTAAAAGTATTCCTCGCTTTCTAGCCCCAAAATCTTTATTACACACTAATGTAATGTTTCTAGCTAAATAATACCCTAAAAATACGCCAAAACGCCTTATCACCAAACCCCTGATTTCCTGTTGTCCGAGTGACAAGCGTAAACGATCGTACGTATTTGCCCAAACATTGTTTTCAATCAATGTGAAGGGCGTTAAGTCCAAAAATAAATGCACAAATAAAATAAAAAAATAATCACCATTTTGGAGAAAAAAAAGGAAAATGGGAATTACCTTCCAAAAATTTAGAGTTTTGCATTATATCGTAAATGCCGTATTTCAACGTGGGCAACGTATAGAAGCTGGCAACCCTGAATCGTTTAAATTTAATGACATTAGTGTAAACAGTGAAGGTATTAGCAATGAAGTCATTTCTAAAAATATCTACGTCCTTGATGTACGATTTGTTTCAAAAATGCTTTTTTAGTATGAAATCAAGCTTAATGTGGGTTATCCTCGACCCGTAAATCAGCAAAAAAAAAGAACGGGCCGTACCATGGCAACAGACAAATTGCTGGAATTTTTAAATGTCATATATCGGTACATGGGACCAAATGTCTTTTACCCCACAAAGTTTAAGAAAAATCGTTGAGATGGCTTTGCCATGAGTTGTCACCATAGAAAAATTGGATCTTAAAATGTGAATTCTATCTTTCGTATAACGAGAATTCAAACAAACTTGGGCAATTTATTCGGACAAACTCGATTTTGTGAAAAGAAGGGACCAATCGGGGACTTTTCTATTTTAACTTGTCTTATGAAAAATGAAGCTATTGTTGACATAGCCAAAACCCATAAAGTGTTAATGGGAACTGGTCTAAGAACGGAGTATTTTTGTTAGTCATGAAATTGAAGCACAAAATTTGGTATATTAAAACGGCCCGATTGACAGGATACCTCTTACCGCCGCCTGCGTGACTTCTAGCTGAGAATAACAATAATGCTGTCGTTGATTTAAAAAAATTTTTTTTTGGGGGGACTTGCCAGACTACCCCATAATCCTCACGAGTGTTGATCATCGCATGCAAAAATGCGAAATTTGACTGCAAACTTTAACACTTTTTTACAAAAAATTTCGAAGAGGGTTGTCCTCGGAAAGATTATGTCACCAGTTGATGTAGAAATACGTTCTAAGAGATGACAGATTTGTTTTGAGGTGGACACCCATAGGTTTTAATGGCATTTAACTTTTGCTTGCATCATTTAGTTCACGCTTTCAATGTTGTAAGCACGTGGTTGTCGCTTCCGATTTCAAGCAACCCGTTATGGCAAGCTATAAAGGCCATAAAACGTATGGCCGCAACGCGTTGCGAGAAAGTTAGCAACGCCGTTTCAACATTTCGGCAACGCGTTGCGACGTTCGGCTCAATCAAATCAGAATTCTGTGACGTATTTCAAAAAATAGACCCCACACGCGTTGTAGATACTTATGCAAAGCCGTTGCAAACTTCACAACGCGTGCGGCTCACCAAAGCGGTGCAAGCTTCACAACGCGTTGCTAGTTCAAACGCGTTGCTAAGGTCCACAAGCCTAAGGGTCATCACGTATGCCGCGCAAAGCGTTGTTGAGCAAGTCACACCGCGTTTGCGACATTTCGGCAACGCGTTGCAGACATTCGGCACGCGTTGCGACATTTCGCAACGCGTTGCGACTTCAGCAACGCGTGGCGACATTCGGCAGCGTTGCTGGTGTCGGCCAATCAAATCATGGACTTATGCTGGACGTATTTCAAAACTAGAAATCTCACAACGCGGTTGCGACCTCACAACGCGTTGCAAACTTCGCAACGCGTGCGGCAATACGTTATGACCTTATTGCCTTCAAACGCGTTGTGAGTTTGCAACGGTTGTGAAGTCGCAGCGTTGGAATGCTTGCAACGCGTTGTGAAAGGCCTAAAGGGTCATAAGTATTGCCCGCAAGCGTGGGATCTATTTTTTGAAATAGTCACAGAAAATGCATGATTGATGGGCCGACACAGCAACGCGCTGCGAAATGTCGAACGCGTTGCCGAAATGTCGCAACGCTTGACCAAAATGTCGCAGCGCGTTGATACTTTCTCCAAACGCGTTGCAGCCTGCGCGTGCATACGTTATGACCCTTAGCTGGTCTGTGAACCTTCGCCAACGCGTTGTTGAAGTTGCAACGCGTTATGAAGGTCGCAACGCGGGTTGGAAGGCTTGCAAACGCCGTTGTGAGTTGTGAGTTTTCACAAAGCGTGCTAGATACCTTTGCAACGCGGTGTGGGGCTATTTTGAAAATAGTCACACGAAGAAATTCGTCATTATAATTGGCGGACGCCGCAACGACGTTGCTACTTTCTTGCAACGCGTTGGCCGAAAGTCGCAACGCGTTGCTGAAATGTCGCAACGCGTTGCGGCAATTACGTTATGGCCTTTAGGCTTGCCATACCCGTTGCCAAGTTGAATCGTTGTTACACGATTTGTAACGTGTTTACATTGGATCATGGTATATCGTTCAGTAGTCTTGTGTTGTGCCACCATTACTGGGGAATAATTACGCGGTGACCGTATACATGGGGCGGGATCACATAAGGAAATTGATATGGGTGTCAGGCTGGAGCTTCCAACCCTGGGGGCTTAGGTAACAGATGACTCAACAAATCACGGTTAATGGGTATTGCCCCACAAATATTTTTTTTTTCGGGTGACAATTGTATGCAAATTTCCAAAATATGTGGTCTTTTTAGAAAAAAATATGCAAACATTCACCAAAATAGGGGATTTGGGTTGAAAATTTTCACAATTTCCCCCAAAAAGGGATGATCTTTAGGTGACAGTGGTAAAACCTTTCCAAAAATGGGCGTCTTTGGGTGACATTGCAAAATATATGGGATCTTGGGTGACAGTGGTGCTGAAAAATGGGGTTTAAACAGCCTTACATACCCGGTCACCTCCAAGATGGGAGTGCCCCCCCCCCCTACCGTAAATTAGTTATACTAGCAATTATGGTGGCCATTGATGCCCTCCCTCGTGTCAATATTCTTGTCTGTATAGTCTTAAAGGGGTTTGCAACTTGTAAAATAATAACCTCACCAAAGAAAATTATTCGGAGGTCGGCAAGGGGAGCCTCATGAGCTTAGTTTTTTGTACATGAAATCAATAGGATATTTGTTGTTTTTGACAAAACACAAACATGTGATGATGTCATAGATAGTTAGGCAAAAATTTTCCAAGATAGTACCAATCAATAGTGTACTCATTGGCCGGCAATACCCAGTAGCCAAACATGACCCCATATACTTGAGGGAGTCTAGCTAGAAATGCGACAATTATGCAAAAAAAATTGTCTTACCATTATAGGCTGGTGTGGTTGCCAGGTGGTTGTGCCATGTGTGTCACTGAGTGTCGATTCTGTTTCAGTGACGGTCCTGTTCAGGATCGCTCCCGTTTAATAGCTGGCAGAAGCCCAAGGCCGAACCGCGGGCCGCCCGTAGTTAGCCAATAATAGCAGGCAAGCTTTTGTCTCTTTCAATGTATTGGCAATATATGGGAAAAGCCAGGTGTCATTTCTTTTTCAATAGTAGATAAACTCTTTGGAAAGTAGTGACATGTTATGTAACACGGATTAGGTCATATATTATACAAGAGCTTTAACTCAGGCACTGGCAAACCAACATTACATTTGTTATGGGTTCCCGAGCTACAGTGCAAAATATCATGTACTGCAAATGTCAAGTCGTTTTTGTGCCATGTGACTAAGTCTATCCATAATGAGTTACGCAGCCCCCCCCCCCCCATACCTATCTATAGAAAACTTAGGCGGCTCACAGCGCGCCGTGCGCGCAAGTCCATGCAAGCCGACGGAAACAGCCTCGATTCGATACGCTACGAAGGTGTTAACAATTGGATGACAGCTTTGCTCCGATCTTTTTAGGTATACTCCTCTCAGGGGAAACAGAACATGATTTTGATATGCTTATATTTTAAAATAAAATTGGCCGAATATATTGCGTATGGCTCCAATACAAAATAAGAATTTCACACTTTTAAACTTTCATCTGGGGATATTTGATGGGAAAATTTTGAATCTCGGTGCAAAGTTCGAGTTTTTCCAAAGTCTTAGGGTACATTAAATGTGAAATCTTCGTTGCATATTTTAATATGGCCTTACACAAATTCGTCCAAGATGACTATGCTGTATTAGAAAATTGATAGCTCCTCTTTGAAACTTGAAAACTTCAAAACCTGTGTTTCAAACCGTTTCGAGTTTATTAAACTGAGATTCATTAATCCATTCGTCATCAGAAAATACCAAACGCGGTGGTACTAGATCTTGCGGAAAATTGTGGAGGAAATGTTCTTGCTCTGTGAAGTGAGTAGTTCTGTTGGTCTACCCCATAAACAACAGACTATCCATGACGACTTAAATAAGTGTGTCATACTAATTAAGACCTATACAGGGTGTGAGTAAAATAAAAAACTTGGCCGGAGTGTGTTCCGACATTTTGAGTTATAACTAACAAATAATCTAACATATCAACGAAAGCCTATTCAGTATCTTTACTGTACTGCAATGCAATTCAATCGGTTAAGTATAGGCCGAGTACAGTCTTTTAAACAATAAGTCCGCCGTTTCCCCTATCACGGATCCCCCTTTGAAATCTACGGCGCCCAACTAAGCAAATGACCCTCGAAAATGTGTTAAGGGTATGTCTATGTTTATGTCAATAAGTGGTTATGCTTACTGGTGCAAAAGCCGTGGATATGTAAGATTTATTTGAAACCACTTTTTTCCAGATGTGTTATTTGAGTCTACAAACGAGGCAATCACTGTCACCTCAAGAGGTGTAACTGAGGTATGTTCCTTCATACCCAGTCGATGGTATGATTCAAATCATCCTGAAACTGATATACGTGTATCAAGTTATTTTATTTTCAACTGCTTGTTATGAGTGATGAGGGATCGTAGGAAACGGTTTAAGAGGGCCTCAGATGGTCAATGTGATGAATTTTGGTGGGGTTTATTTGTTGTTTTTACATAGCGTCGCATTTATTCCGCAGTCAATAAAATAGCCCGATTTTCTTCACTGGACATGATTTCCTTCGTTAAACGCCGTTCGTTTTAATGTGAATCGTGGACAGCGCCAGACTCAGCCAACGACTATTGATTCAAACGACTGTAAACTCGGTCTATACCTAACCGATGTGATGATCTTTGCAGCAAATTAAAGATAATGACAATAATTTCAGATGATATCACTATATGTGAGGGATTTGTTACTGAAAATTCCAAAATGGGGCGGACACAATCAGGGTCAATTTTTTTTTACTCACCCCGGTATGTTTTGCCCAATAAGTGGCATAGATGAAGAGACACTGGGACACTTGAAAAATAGTGCGCCATCAAGATTTTCAAAACGCAGATTTTGCATGGTGGTAAGATTTATATACATAGCCCTCACTGAAAGACCAAGACCAAAAGTCAGCAGTCCTTGGGGTGTAAAACAGAAAACGGCGACATTAATTCAGCAGACGACAGACAGACAGAAGAAATGGCGTTTAATACAAGAGAAAACGTTAGCCGTAGGCATGTTCCAGTGCATACACCCTGTTTGACGGTTGACCGGGTGCTGTGACTCTTGTGGTTTTTAATATCAATGTGTACGAGTCTCTGATAAATGTACATATATACATTCGTGGATTAAGTTAGAAAACTTAAAAGTTAGCTAAACTATTACCTGGTGTCTGTCACTCTTATTATTGGCCCTATCTGTTTTGAATCCGTTTTTTAGTTGTAAAGGTGATCTATGTTCTCCAATGGTCTAGACTATCATGAGACAAATTGACGGAACGAAATTCATATTTTCGAAATGTGCCAGTGCCGATTTAAACTCTTATGTAGACGACTCATTACACAAACAGGGACGGGTGGTCATTTGAAGTTAGAACGGAGTCTGCGCTTATGAATACGAGCAAATTTTAAAGCCAGAGTTTGGGTTTGGATTAACACAGCTTTGATTATTTACAATTAATACTCCAGGTTTCAATGAGAATTACCCTAGGATATTGGCATTCGTCTTTGCTATAGTAGTCGTGTTTAGTAGTCTACATAGTTGGCCAAGGATGCAAAACACCATTCTCTTACAGCGTTGACGCTTTCGTACGATAGCAATTGGAAACAAACCACACACGTCACACTGCAAAGAATCAAGTAGGATATATTCTACGGAGAAAACAAAACAATAACTGAGTTAAAGTGGCATTTGATCACGGTGATTACTGGCTTTTCCCTTCTAAAATCTTAATTCAGTTGATTTTTTTATAATTATGATCTATTGTATGTGTGTGAGAAAACCTGTTTTCCAAAAACTTCCATAAACCTATACTAGTTTTATGACGATAAACCTAGTTTTTGGCCATACAACTTACTTTATGAACTTCATAAACCTAAGATCTAAAATAAACACACTTTGTTATTTTTTGAAAAACATAGTTCACCAATTCGAAAACCCTGGGTCAAAAGCCCTGATCAAGTTATAACCTATAGCTTATCGAATCTATAACGACATGTGACGTCGACTTACCGTGCAAAAACTCTTCTTTTTCAAATAGGACGTCAAACCCAATATTCCAGTTGGCAGTATAAACTGGAAGTAATACAAAATTGAATATTTAAGCTTTTTGGTCTTCACCCAGAGGGAGTTTTGAATCAATCCCACAATCCTGAACAAAACGCGTGTCATTACTTAGGGATAAAAAGTGTTCGAAAAGTTTAAGAACCACAAGACATTCCATGATCATGCAAAAAAAAAATCCCAAAGTACTGGCACCTTGTGAGCTAAGATGAGTGTAAAAGTCAGTGTTTTTATGTGTTAAGAATATGATTTTTGTGGGATCACATGACCTTGTTGAGGTGAAATCTCCCAAAACTTGTGCATTGTAGGATTGACTCAATACACCCTCTGGTCGTCACCTGCCATTAAATAGGAATTAAAAAAGCGGGATTTCTCCATAGGAATTTCACCATTCACCAAACAGAAATCAAATAATTTGAATAAAAATCACGTGTATAATTAGATTTTACTCCAGGAAAAACGTTTAGAGTGACAGGAGGAGATTTTTTTAGGATACGAATTTCTCTCAAATTTCACTGGATCGGTTGTAGACCACCTACCAAGAACGTTTCGAAGGTTTAATGGACAAACAGGTGCAAAAGAAAGCCGCAAGTTACCTTGTTTTGAACTTGCATGCTATCGTAATCGTTCCCCATAGAAAACCATGCTTTGACTTTCTGTCGTGCACGACAGAAACTACTAAATCATCATCTTATTACATAAAGATGGCGTATTCGGCTTATTCACTTTAGGTGTGATCTAATACATTGGTAAGCATTCCAAATATGTAAAAAAAAACCGGGTTCGAGAAAAATTGGGGGCGCTTCTTTCTGGAAATCTCCTCAAGTCTCTTTAAACAATATATTATACTTTTACTAAAGTTTACCAATTTGCACAAAGAAGCATCTCTTCGCTCGGCCTCGGGCTCTGCACTCGACTGTCCTGGTTGGTGGAGAAATTTTGAGGCGTGTTGATGAAGACCAGAAGCAGATAGGAAATCAATAGACACGCATTTTGACATTTAACATTTTTAAGCAACACAAAATACAAAAAAAAAAATCGCGATACGAGATTTCAGGTCGCAATACGAGACTGGGAGTCGAGGTACTTATTACCAGGCATGTAAATAGGATTTTTTTTGGGGGGGGGAGGCGATTTCTTTTCATTAGTTGACTTTTTCCCCACATTCGAATTTGGTAAAAGTGGTCTATTTTACCGAAATTTTAACCTTTTTTTGACAGAAATGCATAAAGAACACCTTACTTTTTAAAACCAGAAATGACATTAACCCGACATTATTTATTTTTCCTGAACCTTTAGGGCTGTACCTGTTTAGCTAAAGGTCGGAACCTAGACAAACTATACCTTTTTTTAATCCTTACAATGAGACAAATACATTGGTGTACATTTAAACACAATACCCCTGTATTAATTTTACCCCCTTATTTTACAAAGTTCCCCACATTTCCCAGAGGTTGGAATTCCCAAAAAATCTGATTTGGTACCCTTCAAACTATAGAAAAACATCTTCAAACCTTCTTCCTAAACTCTAGAATAAGATTCTCATTTTATAACCCTACTATTTATAGAATACTTTAAAATAATTTTAAGAAGGGTAAATTTTGTTATTTCGTGGATTTTATTTTCATCTTTCTCGCATCTCACAATAATTTCAATATTCCTGAAATAGTAAAAGTCTGTCATAGAAACAATAAAAAAACAACAACAACAAAAAGCAAGTAACAATAACAACTCAGAACTTCCTCTTACCAAAACTCCTGACCATATCGGATTTCCTACGTAGGAATCTTCTGCTTCAATAAGAATGGCGACGATACCGAGGATACACAGCAAAAACGAAATAGTCATCGTAGCGACGGAGAAGTATTTAATCCCTGGAATAGGTCTGATGTTTCGCTCTGTTTTTGGTGGATTTTGAATCGTATGACTGGCCTGTGGCACTTGGGTTTGTTGGACTATGTAGTTGGATTGCGGCGGCTGTGGCGCTACCACACTTATTGGTGGCTGTCCGTTTGACATTGTTTTAAATCTACTTAGCGTCCTAGATTATATAACAAAATAGCTGAATTCGATTTTACCGACTGTGTAAAATTGCTTGGAGCTGTTGACCTACATGAGTTAAAGATATAAAGAAAGAAAAACAAGAAATGAAAACTTGTACTGGAGATTAAAGAGCAAAGAAAGAGTGGTAAATTTCATCATTTTTGTGATTAAGAATATTTAACTTATATTACTTCCGTACTGTTTAGAAGATCTGTTGTGTTCGCATGCATAGAGAGAGTTCTGCTAAAAATAACTGTTTTTTGTTTCAGGTAGGTTGCAACATCAGCATTCAGCAGGAGTATGATCCATGATGGTGGCGCTCCATTGGCATGTTAAGACCATAATGTATTTCGGTATGATGTAGCGTGTTTGTATTTGATTATTTAGTATGAATCCTGGAGAAGAGATATAGACCAGTGTTAACATCCATGCACTTCTTTTGTTGCCTGCGAATCCATTCCTGCGAATCGTTATGGCCCATAATATTAAACCTCTAACAGACATTGGCACAGTGTGTAACATCAGACCGAACTATTTCAAGATACCAGGCCCTACATGTTACAAACCGTTAACTGGTCTATAGAAGGAACCACACGACCCACTTGACGTTTGAACGATCTATCTGCCGCCCCATAATTGCAATTGTTATTCATATTGAGGCCCTTCCGAGGATAATCAATATCTATTTTTATGGCTCGAGAAAATTCTCAGTTCGTGGTTGATTCTTCTTTGGGAAATCAGCGAATCAGCAACGCCGATGAATGCTGCAAAGTAATACTCAAACCTATGGCCGCATCCATGGAAACCGATCAACCCGCCGGGGGTTCTTGGATTTTGCTAGGGAAACCATGCTCGTTCCGAAAAAAGAGGTACTAGCTGCAAATGCGGGATTACCGCTAGAGGTATCAATTCAAATTAATAAGTTCTACTGTCCATTCAATAGCTTAGACCCTCGGTTTTTAATTAATATTAGAGAAGGTAGGTGTGTCGGGAAAAAATCGTGAAAGAAAAAGTTTGTATTCACGAAATTAACCCACATTATTTTTAAATTTCAACATATGGATGAATTTAACCTACAATCCTATTGAAATTATTGACCATTTTCCCCTCAAAGTTGGCACATGACTGTCCCGTCGTCTGGTACCATTAACAATGACGTACGGGTGGTCCTTTGGTATTATACATACGAGTTAGGAAGCGACTAGCGACTGCGATCAATATTGGCGGACCAGAAAACATTTTCGGGAAACGACTCATATGTGATACAAGAATGTATTGTATTTGTTTTCTTTGAAAGTTTTGAAGTCGACATATATTGGATAGACGATGTACCATGTGACATCACCCGCCGGAGAAGAAACAAAGTCTAATATACTCATAATGTTGAAAAAATAAAAAACTGATTAAAAAATACGCCAGATATGACCAATTTTGTAGACACACCCTTGCCCCCTCCATTCCAATGGAATTTACCGTTATAAGAGACACTGGCACATTTGAAAAATAGTGCGGCCCCAAGATTTTTCAAATCACACATATTTTTGGCTGGTTGTAGGCTTTTTTATATACCAAAGCCCTCACCCGAAAGCTTAAGACCAAATCATCTTCCTTATGGTAAACAGAAACGTTTTATAATAATTTAAAACGTCGCCGGCGACGTCAAATCAGCAGAGACGACTAAAATGGCGTTTAACACACAAGAAGACGCACGCCGTATGCATGTTTCCACGCTATGCACACTGTTTATGGTCTATAACCTTTGTGGGTTTTAATATCAGTGAGTACGAGTCAAAATATTCATGTAAATAACACATTTGTTAATTAAAGTTGGCGAACTTAAAAGTTGCCTACAACTTACTGGAATGGCTTTACCCCATATCAATGTTCCCTATCTGTTTGGGGTATTTGTATTCATGTGTAAAATGATCTCTCTGTTCTTCGCAATGGCCTAGTACTATCATTTGAGGCAATTGAAGAAAATTCATATTTTGTGAAAATGTGCCAGTGCCGCTTTACGCAAAGATGTTACGTTATGTACGATATACGGGGCATAGCATTATTAAAAGTTATGATTACCATGCTATTTTGATTAATTAATCTATGATCGCCATAATCTCCTTCATTTGATCTTCAAAAAGAATTTAATGTTCAGCTACGGTGGTTACCATCGACGCCAAAAAAAAAATAAATAAAATAAAAAAAAAAAAAAAATGAAAATTACATAAAATTTTCTATTTAAAAAAAGAAAAAACCTAAAAAATTAAAAAAAAAACTTTGTATTTTGAGAATTTTTTTTTTAGATTTTTTTAAAATTTTTTTTTAGAATTTTTAAATTTTTTTTTTAAAATATTTTTTAAGAATTTTTTTTATAGATGTTTTTTTTTTTTAGAATTTTTTTTTTTTTTAGATTTTTTTTTTCACTATGGTTTTTTTTTTGGCGTCATTGGTACGTTCGTGGTGAAAAAAAAAAATGATGTGAGGGAAAATAAAAATTTTCGCTATATAAATGGCTGGGAAAACAAATCCGGAAACCAGCCACGTAGGAGACGAGCGTTCGCTTTTTGTTCTGCTGCTGTAGCCATGGCCCTAGCCGTGCAGAGCATGGCTATAATGTAGTGAGGCCGTATTGCATGTATTAACTGCATGTCGCATAACTAAACTCGCGCAATATTCGTCCTCAGGTAGACTGTTCATCACAAAAATGTGATCATTTTGCTGTTTGTTGTGGATTGGGCGATGAATGGAAGCGGCATGTAATCTTATTTGGAAGCCTCTTTGACGTCAACAAAATTTTGACTCCCTAGCTTACTGAAAACGCTCACTTCTTCATTTCCATAGTGGTTCAGATGATACCACCCGCCACTCTTTACCTTCTGTTAAAACCCTCCCCCCCCCCCCAACTAATAAACCTATTTTTCTTTTCCCCAAAAAGAAATCCCTTTTTTTTTAATTTTTTAGGTTTTTTCTTTTTTTAAATTTACAACTTGTTATTGTTTATCCTACTCCTGTTATACCACGTTGCATTTAGTACAGTTATTTTCGAGTGAACGGGTGGTATCCTTGGTATAAACAGGAGCAGTGGCAGGAGGGGCGAGTGCTCCCAGCTCATAACCCTTGCCCAATTGTCCCCATCTCCCCATCCCCGTCAGCCCCCCAATAACACTGACCTTTAGTACAGTGTCCTATGGAAATTGAAAAAGGCCCCAAATTTCCGTCCCCGTCAGAAATGCCATCGGCCGCCCCTTTTGCCCCCCCCATTTTGGAAAAGGTCTGAACAGGACTATAATCTTTCCACGGCTTTTATTAATTGTATTCATCGCTTTGCGGTCATTTTAAGCGAAAAATGGACGTACCACTAGGGGGTTCGGGTCAAGTCGGAAGGTGTGTGTCTGTGGGGGGGGGGGGGGGTTGTTGCCACCCTGCTTCGACCGTTATCTGTGGTGAAATGCCAAATGGTACTTATATTTTAATTATGATGCTACTCTAGCAAAACTGACAATATTTGTATATCATTCTTATTTTTATATTGTGTATTACTTTCTATATATAAACTCACATTATGACTCACTATGACGTCATATTAAAACGTTATATGTTTGTACTTTATTTGAAGAAAGGATATTTGAAGCTACACAGTGATAATACCAAACACGATGATGTTTGTCCCTTATTTACGAAAAAATAATCTGGGGGTGGGTTGGTCCCCCCCCCCGGCCGGTCGAATTTAGTAGAAACCCCGTTGGGTGGCCAAAGTCGTAACTACACAAGTAGGCACGTTCACAAAATTACAGATGTTTACTATTTTCAGTTGCAAGCAGTTTCATTTGAAAAGAGGTAAATGTTTACTTAAAAAATGATGGGTCATTCTTGTATGTAGTGTGAACACGAAGCGAAGTTACGGAGAAATCTATGACATCCATATTGCCGTGTAAAATTGTGACCATGTGTGCATTACACTTTCCAATATTGTATTTTGACCCCAAACTGACCTCCTATTCTTTTAACTCTATGTGAACAGTTACCAGTTTCACACAAATGGCGTTGGAGCTTTAAAGGAGCGTCAACTTCATAAACCTAGTTTGACAATAAAAAAAAAAAAAAAAAAAAAAAACTGAAAGCTTATGAATCAGGCATAACTCATACTACCAAACATAAGTCAACATCACGCTATTTTTTAATTATCCAAATCG
>JAMKCH010053059.1:0-22509 GCA_023653785.1 Ophioderma brevispina
ATAACATCCCAACCAAACACCTTTTAGCCTTAAAATATCATAGGGTAACTAAAAAAAATTGCAGCTTTCTTCAGACACCAACATTTTGACCACTGCTGGTAAAATCTGGGGTTCTTTATAACAAGGCTATTGACAATCGGGCCATGGATCTTTAATAATGTATTAAAATAGAATTTTTACAGTTTTTTCCGAAAATTTTCTGGTGTCCTTTTTTGAGTCCGGTTGATGATTTATCAAGTCAGCTGAGGCTTTTTGCTGCTATCTCAAATATCTTAAATTGCAAATATTTTACCAAAAGTAGTTCCACGCTCAGCTTGTGCATATAATTTAAGGTCATATCCAGAACAAAATGCACGTCCACTTCCTGCCAGCACAATAACTCTCACATTCTCATCTGAATTGGCTTGGGCTACAGCACTGTAGAGCTCCTCGGGCATAGCCTGGTTTATAGCTGTCCAAATACAAGCAACAAAAATATCTTAAATTAAAAGATAACCCACACTAAGAATAACATTATACAATAAAATAATTATTGGGGATGTATGAAGTAGTTTAAATTAATTTAATGGAAAAACAGAATAAGCCATGAGTTGTATAGTGGGTTAGAATCAGGCCAAGCGCACATGTTTTTTTTCAACACTTCCATGCACTGGCCATTTCAAGGAAAAGATATAGGAAAAATTCAGTAGGCAATTATGTTTAAGGTTAAACTTTTTACCACAGACACACAGACAGACACACACTACCCAGAGGTGTATTGAGACCATCCCACAATGCACCAGTTTTGGGAAATTTCATCTCAATAAAGTCATGTGATCCTTCAAAAATCCTATTCTTAACACATACAAACCCTGACTTTTACACTTATTCTAGCCCACAGAGCACTAGTACTTAGGTAATTTTTAGTATGCTCATGAACAGTGGCGTAGCCAGGATTTTGTTGACGAGGGGGCACAGATTTGTGAATGTACCGACAAGTGTATTGTACCGACAAGTGTATTGTACCGACAAACAATTTTTTCGGCTCACTGCACTTGCTGGTTGCCCCAAATTTTTTTACCGTCACCTCCAAAATCTGAAGGGGGAACATCATCATCGCGCCAAAACTAAGAAAGTACAAGAAAAGAAAATAGTATTGACCAATTGTTATTACCCAATTGTTATGAAGCTCACTGTCTCACTGTATCTCATATTCATGAACCATGCCCTCAAAACAACGGCTTTTAGACAAATGTACCGACGGAACGTTTAAATGTACTGACAGAACATCGCAGTAGGGGGGCATGTGCCCCCCCTCTGGCTACACCACTGATCATGAAATATCTTGTGGTTCTTAAACTTTTTGTGCACTATTTGTCCCCAAGTACTGACATGTGTTTAGTACAGTATAGACACATTGCAACATGGGATTGGTTCAAAACACCATCTGCACACTACCAAAGCTAATCCCAGGCGGTGGCGGCCAAGCCTCAGTCATTATAGCAATTCACCAAAAATGTCAAAAGAAATCACAGCAATACGGGATGCAAACCACAAAACCAATTTAGGTGCTTTGATGTGGGTCAGTCATGGGTGTTCCCATGACCTACATACGACCTCGTCCTCATTCGTTATTAATACAAAAAAAATCAGAAATAACCCTTCCAGTGGAGTTGATTCTTCAACTCCAACGGTTTTGGAATAAGAAAATATTCCTTGACAACATATAAAAAATTCAGAATTTTTCGTCAAGATTTCGCTTTTACGTGTTAAACCAATGGCGACGCCTGAAATTGGGATTTCTTGGCCGCCCTCCCCTGGCTAATCCCTATGTCAGTATGTGCCCTCTTGCAGACAACACAAAGATTAGAGATATGGCAGGGAGCAAAAAGTAATAAAATACACAAAATACATGGCGGCTAAACCGTCACCCCATCAGATTTCTAAGGAAATCTGATAAGGAGGGTAGCTGGTTACCCTGGTAGAATGAAAAAGATGATCTACCTACAAGGGCATCAGCTCTGGAGAGCTAATGGCGGCCAACCAGCACATGCTGCCTTGCATAATGGGCGTGGTTGCCAAAAGGCTAAGCCCACCGCCAAAAACTGTGGATTGACGTCAGGAAGGGCCAGGGCTTCGAAATCCACGGGAGCGCTGCTCCCAGAAAAAAATCACGGCCGGCAGAAAAAAATGACGCAGTAAAAAAAAAAATCAAAACAAAAATCAAAACAAAAAAATTAAGAAAAAAATTTGAAAAATTTTAGGAAAAAAATTAATATTTTCTGATTTCTACAAAATCACATCAAAAATAATACGTGTTTATATGTTACCATGGTTACTTAGTGTAACAATATCAATACCAGTTAGTTTATTATTGTTGTGTCTGGCCTCCTCTGCTCCCGTGTGGAGCAATTTCTAGCGGAACAGTTAATGTTCATGTCATAAATAATAACAAGGTGGATATTATCAATTTTAGCGTAAAAAAGGTAAAGTCAAGTTAATATTTTTTCCATATAACCCTTAAATAATTTAATTTATGAATTACAATTTGTATTTTATTGATAAAATGTTATTAAACAAAAAAATGGTGCATTTTTGGTCGAGCTATTACTAGACTTGCAAAAACCAATCGTGCTGATTGTGTAAAACCTGATCAAACTATAGGTCTCTGTTCCGCCACTGAAAGTTAACTCTATCTTCAGCTTTCATAGACGAGGAGGATTCCTATTAAGTTACACACACAGCAAAAACAGCTGATTCCCAGCATCGTTGAAAGAAAAATGAGCAGCTAAGGTAGTGTTATTACTAATATTGGCCAAAACTAGATATAAATTATGCTTCAGTTTATATTTGTGTAAACAAAATGCGATTTTCGAGCAGCAGCCAAAGGGACCCCGATTTTATGAGGTGATCTAAGGTAAATGCGATCTGCAACATGTATACAATGCAGCACCCCAGGGAATGTGTATTCTTGTGTGTGGAAACCAGTCCAGCATTCTGTTAAATACCATTTTGTGAAGGGGGTGGGGTACTCTGAATAAATTAGTGATTATTCTACATTTTTTCCAAAACTAATTTTCACACAGGTAAACTTTTTGTCACCAATTAAAAAATGAAATCATGTGTGGAAAATATCAGCAAAATTATCCTATGCCCGCGCTCAGTCATTTGAATTGATGATATTTCAGCTTTGTTTGTTTGTATTCAGTAATTAAAAATTTACCAAAGTTGATTTTTTAACTTAACCTGTTAACTAAAACTTAGAAAGAAAAGTTGTAGTGGTTGTATTTCTAATAAGGGTGTTGTATTTTGCAGAATTTTGACCAAAAAAGCATTCAGTTATGTGGTTTCTTCATGTTTAATGATTTGGTACTCAGCTTAATACATTAACATTGCTCGAAAATGTTTTGTAAACCTTTTCAAAACATACGTAAACAAATTGAAGAAAGGGGGTGTGAGGATGCTGATCTTTGCCCTCAAATATAGCTAAAACCAAAGAAGCTTACGGGGGCTCCGCCCCATGGCCCCCGCCGTGGACCCACCTGCTATGGCTTCGCGGCAAGCCGCTCCAACAGTTAATTTCTTGCAGAACATATTCCGGGCAATAACTTCATTGCGCCCAGACAGCAAACAAAAATTTTTCCTATGCCCTGGGAAGGGCATCCAGTCTCAATTTCTTTTTGACTCCAACTAAATCCTCACACAGCAGTATTGCTTTTAGGTGAAGTGTATCGGCACACCCATTAGCGGGGACAAAAAACCGGATTAAAACTTGGGTTTTAACTAAAAAAAAAATAACATTCAAAAAATTTCAAAACATTGTATCCAAGCTTATAGAATGTTGAAATTCAGCAAAAGTACAATATTGTTTAATTTAGAGGCATTCAAGTTGTTAATAGTGAACTTGTCGTTTGAGTGCTAGAAAGACGTTAGTGACAATAGATGCGTGTGGATATCTTTGTGCTGCCATGATATTATGAATACCTCAATTTTCTTTCCCTTGAGTATGTTCTTCACACAATAGAAGGACTCCCAAATCGTGTACCACCACATTTCCATTGGGAATGAATTTGGCCATGTAGACGAGGTTTAGAAGAGTGGGGTTTGTCCGTATTTGAAATGTGTTGGTACCACAATTTGGCAATCCACAAATCTCTGTGTCACCGGAAGAACCATTTTCAGAGCTACTGACCAAAGACATTGCCATAAGCATCTGTTGTTTGGAAGTGACAAATGGCAGTATTGAACTGCCATCTTCTTGCATTCATATGCAAAAGAATTTTCAGATTGTTTCACATATTTCAAACTATGTCAAAATAAATATACCATTTATGCATCAGGTCTATTCAGAGTGATATATGCCACTTTATCACTTGTTGAATAGAAATCCTCCTGGTATTACTACTTTCATGCGACGGTCCACTGGAGGAAGCACATCTTAAATGTTTTGCATTAACCTGACATCTTCTCCTCAGCGCTTGAGACAAATGCCATATCTGAAAAAAGACATAAAAATATTGTTTGGAAAATAAGCTGAAATGACACTTTGACTATGGAACTTTTGGAGACTACTTTCTTGAATGAATTGAAAATCAAACTTATTTACCAAACAAATTACACCCTAAATTCTTTCTTTTGGACAGTAAATGGATTGATTTTACAAAACAAAGTTTGAAGTAATGTTCTCCATGTAGATATTTTTAAAGGTGCAATGAGAGATTTCAAATAACACAAATAACAGGTGTCCCTAAAAAATATGAAAATTCTGATTTTTGCACTGGTGTAAAGCTTTCTATCCAAAATATCCCCATCTAAAGGATTTAGCTGAGAACATTTTTTTCTGGTATTGTGAAATTTCTAATTTCCTATAGGAGCAAATAGGAAATTCAGCCTATATTTTCTATTGAAGTTATTTCCGTAGCCAAACAAAAGGTAGGGAATCTATTGAACATCTATCTATATGATCACTACATACCACAGAAAATATGGATGACTTGAAGTCTCTTGTTGCACCTTAAAGTTAACAAAAAAAAAGTAGGCCAAGTTGAGGCAAGGTTCAGGGCAAGTGCTCTTTGATCTGGAGTTCCCAAATGGGCAGTTGCAGAAAAAAATTATCAAGGCCTTGCGGTAACATTTACCCGTAGCTACCATCCATCCGTCAGGGTGCTTGTGAAAATAATGGCGGTAAAAATGAAAAAAAAAAAAAAAAAAAAAACGAGATTGAGAGTGGACACCTGAAATCTAATCCTTTCAAGCAGATATAAAATAGATTCACATCAGGTGCTGATTTGATGCTGGCTGGTAGAGCGTTCCATGTCTGCACTGTTCTTGAGTACAATGAAAATCTTTAGCAGTCTTTATTTGATCAGATGCAATTATAATTATAAACGTCCCAATCGATAATCATTAATAAGTTGGAGGCGAGGCCCAGAGACTTGTGAAATGGATATTTCAAAATAAACTTCTTTTTGAAGAAACATTATTAAAGGTCCATGGCCCGATCGCTAATAGCCTCGTCCCCAGAAGCCCCAGATTTTACCGGAAGTGGTCAACATTTTGGTATCAGAAGAAAGCTACTACTTTTCTCATTTACCCTGTGAAATCTTAGAACCAAAGGATGTTTGGTTGGGAAGTTATAAGCAAAGATGTGCTCTATTTTGGTCGACCAATATTAATTTTACAAAGTACTCTATGGGGCTTACAAAATCACGTTTTTAGCTCTCGCATTAAAACGGATTGAAATATCGGGGTAAAACCTTACAGATGGGGTTTTGGAGTGAAGGCTAATCTATCAAGATGAAAACTTCATATCCTTAAATCGGGCCATCCCCCTTTAATCTGATGTTGCAACACTTAACGCATTACGAAAGCCAAGATACCCAGCAACACAAAAGGTGAGAAACTAAAGGTCTAAAACGATAATGTGCACCAAATGGCGCATTTTGTGGTTCTACAGACGCTCTGTACACACGTACATGGATCGAATCCATGGGTTCCTACTGTCACCCATGGAAGAGAGGGTATTGAAAAGCACAACACATATGTCCACATGCCCATAAGTTGGTTTGTTTACATGAGCACTGTAATTGACTCAAAAATAGTAAATATGAGTGACACTTAACCTAAATCATGTTTAGTTGTGACTACTACTAGGTCCAAATTGTCATATAATACCAAAAATTACACTTGCTCAATTTCATAAAAAAGGAAAAAGTGGGTTTGTGCATTGTAAATATCACGATACATCACATAAAACAAGTAGCACTGCCAATCATGCCCATTGTTGAGGGTTGTTGATAAAGCTATTCATAAGGTGTGAAATGGCGTGCCTGAGTGACCATCTCTAAAATCAGTGGCCTAATCTTTTGAAACATTAACATTAGTGCTGTAGCACCAACCAGTTTAGGAGAGTGGTACCAGGACCAGAATAATAATGTTGTCATCATAGCTAAAATTGACCGTAGGGATGTGGAGTTCATGAAAACGGGCGATGACATAATTAAAAGTGGTGGCAATTTGCATACGACGCTATTTTCCAAAATGGAAGCCATCTTAAAGCCAAAAACACCTAAGAAGACAATTTTGTTGTAAAAAATGTTTTTTCTGGGTCAAGGAGTTCAATAAAAACTATTCCCAAAACTATAAAATGTTGCATGTGCCGATATTTTCCAAGATGGCTGACATTTTATTGACACAAAACCTTACATTTCTTATTATTTAGCCTATGAAGATAATTGTGGTGTCAAATTAAAGATTTTCTGGGTCAAGGAGTTCAATAAAACTATTTACAAAACTGTCAGATGAATATAAAAGTAATGGATGTTTCAATACATCACTATTTTCCAAAATGGTCAACATATAAAATGCAAAATCCTTTATATCTCATGCTATACAGCACCTAGGATGACGGTTTTGGTGACAAAGTGGATATTTTTTAGGTCAAGGATTTCAATAGCAATATTCTCAAAACTGTCAGATGAGTCGTGAGCCATGTTATTCATGGACTACCAATGTGACGGGGTCCAAAACTGTGACACCTTGACTCCTCTACTATGTATCACCCAAAACATATATCTGGAATTGCATGGGACTTTTGATATTATTTAGACTTAGAACTATTCTTGGTTTTGTTTCAGATATGTCCAGAGTAAAATGGCCCCGATTTCGAAGAATTAAATGGTCATAGTCACATGCAACACCTATTGGTAGTCATGTTTTGGGTTTTTTTGTTCTAGGGGCCATAGCGCAGTTAGGGCAGTTCTAGGAGGAGCTTACTGGAGGATTCCTGTGTTTGTATTAATATGAAGCATTTGGGTTAATAGATTTTATCACTCTGCCACATTAAGGCTGACATTGCAGTAAGTTAACCCCTCTTTGGTACTTGTATTTAAATACTGGAACTAGCGTGGGAAAAAAGTGACAATACCAATAAATATCACTTTTATATTCATCCAACAATTTTGAGACATAGTTTTCTTGAACTCTTGACCAGAAAACAACTCATTTTTGAACCAACATCAGCTTCTTACGTTATATAATACGAAATATACGGTTTCTTTGATCAGATGTCGGCCATCTTTGAAAAATACCATTTATATAAATTTCCATGACTCAGACAATTCTGTGCAATTGTAATATTGAACCTCTGATGACCCAGACCACATACATTCCGCCGACCCTAAGTCCCATGTAGGGCTATTACCTTTAAAAGTGGCGGCCATTTTGGAAAACGTTGGTTTGCAAATATGCCATCACTTTTGTTTTTGTCATCACATATTTTCATGATCTACCAACCCATGATCAATATTAGCTAATGATTGCAATTTATTATTCCGGTCCCCTGGTTGGTAGAACTCTAAAGGCCCTTTTCACCTCCTGCTGCAGCACTTGTCCAGTAATTACAGTCTTTGTTTTCAAGTAGTGCTACTCCTGTCAATGAAAGTAAACAGTAAAACTAGAATTTCGCGGTTCTTCGGCTTTCTAGGTTTCAGGTTTTGCTGGCTAGTTGGTACTGGTTGGGGGGAGGCTTGTAAATTGT
The DNA here is from genome assembly GCA_023653785.1 of Ophioderma brevispina. Classification (NCBI taxonomy): domain Eukaryota; kingdom Metazoa; phylum Echinodermata; class Ophiuroidea; order Amphilepidida; family Ophiodermatidae; genus Ophioderma; species Ophioderma brevispina. The sequence goes on from JAMKCH010053059.1 coordinate 8,018, forward strand.
GCGTTGCCAGTGGGTTTTCATGTTGGTGGTGGTTGTGATGCTTCTGTTCAGAACTTATCGGTCGCTCTGAGCCAATTTGTTGCTAACTGAGGTTGGCTGGAATTTGGTATGTTTGAATTGAATCAGACGTTCCTGCAGTTGTTTAGATGTTGAATTGATTGGAACGATGAATTGTAATTCCATGGCTGCATGTTCAGGGTGACTTTTTGCAAGTTTTTTTAGTCGACTGGTTAAGGAATAGTTTGAGTTGGGACGCCATCTATAATCTTCCAATCATTACATCACTCAGTAGTAGAGTATTGTTGTAGGTGAAAAGGTGCATGGTCACAGGAACAAAGATCAAAAAGTGGCCAGGAAACAAAAGACTGGTGCAACTAAAAAAAAGGGAGTTTTGTGGATAGCTAGAGGATTTTGGGAGATTGTGAGTGACTTCAGGCGACTCCAGACAAAATTCTCCAGTGAACTTGAGCTGAACCCAGTAAAGATGTTAGGGTTTTGTGGTGTTCCAGACTGAGAAGGACACTTGGAAAAAAAAAATTGTGGCCTGGTAAGAGGGAATTCTACATGTTGCTGTTGTTGTAGATGTTGGTGGTGGCACTAGTTTGGTCTGATGATATATACGCCCAACAGGCAAGGGTTTGTTAAGGTTGAATGGATGTCCAGAATTGAAGCGGTAAGTTTTCTTGACAATGCTTGGGAATATGACGCCATGGGGTTACAATAATGAAATATCTTCTGCGAACAATATTTGTCTTTGTTTATTTTGATTTTGAATTTATAAATTATATATTTTATTTTTCCCCCACCATAGTGTTTATTTTGTTTTTAATTATGTTATTGTATATGTGCTCATTTGATTTATTTAGTTTTATTTTACCTATTTTAGTCCTCTTTAATTTGTTTATTTCAAAAAATTTTTATTGTAAACGATTTACTTTATTAATATTTTATTTATTCAAAAATTTTTTGTTTTTTTAATGTTGTAATTATATTTGTGTTTGACTTTGTTTTTATTTTTAGCTTATTTAGTCATCTTGATTGTTGTTTAGTGTAATTTATTTTTAAGGGTTATTTTCATTTTACGATTATTATTAAATTTTTTGTGTATACGCTTTGATTTTAGTAATTTTAAAAATTTTTATTTATTCCTCCCGTTTATTTTTATTTCTTACCATTTTTGAGCTTTTATTTTTTATTATTTGTCGTTTTCTTTATTGTTATTTTGTACTGATTTTTTAAAAAATTTATGTGGTTCCATTTATTCATTTTATAGTTCTATTCCTTTTGGGAAGGCGCTATATAAATATCTGAATTAGTTAATTATTTTTTTTTATTTTTTTTTAACGATTTATTTTAAATTGATTATTCTAAGACTGTTGTACACGATGATTGGTTTAATTTTTAAATTATAAAAAAAAAAACGCTCAAAATTATTTTAAAACGTTTCTTTTATTTTTTATTTTAATTTGTACTGATCTTTTTCTTTATTTCATTCCTTTGTTATTTTATCATTTTATTTGTTGTTAAATTTCTTTTGTTACTGCTTAGGCCTATATGTATGACTTTTTGTGATGGTCATGTCGCGAAAAAAAAAAAAAAAAATCTCTGTTACACCAAAACAATAAAAAAATTTCTAAATACAATTAAACAAAGAAGAAATAACCCCTCCCCCCAAAAAAAAATAAGCCCAAAGTGGAATTCGAACCCCAGACCAAACAGGGTCCTATTTTTAAGAAATCAATGGACAGAGCTATTGAGGTTTAACTGAAACATTCAGGGCATCAATGTTAGCTGTGTAAACGTTCGGCTAAAAACGTTACGCAAACGCATTTTCTGGGTATTGTTTTTCAATGTAAACACGTAATAAATACTGCCGATCTCAGAGAAAAGGGTTATTGCAAGATAGTCCAGTTGTATCTATCAATCTGCAAAAGATTCAGCTAAACAAACAAACAAATTATTGGGGGGAAAATGGAAAGCCAGGAAATGGCCACACAAAATTATAGACAGAGGTTTCGTCCTTTCGGCACTGGCAACAATATATCATCTGGTTAATTTCGTCAAAATCAAAAAAAGCTCTTCCATGTAACCCCCCGCTATTTAGCTTGGAACGTCATAGCCAGTGGTCATAGCCGGGCGCAATACTGGAGTGTCCAGTTAGGAGTACCTCGAACTACCGCTATACCACAGTTTTGTACTCACCCAATACCCTACGTACACATCGCCCGAGGGAATCGGGGGCAATCAACCGTCAATAATTTCCTTTTTGGCAGCAATATTTATTTTCACTACAACATTTTTTACGCTGTTATTTTAAACAAAATCCGCTATCTAGGGAAAGCGCAATTTTCCGCTACATCTTTAAAGCAGTGACAGCTGATCTCGTACATACTTCAAAACCCAGTAAACAAACCCCAACTTTCCATTTTAATAAAAACAAAAAAGTTTACAAAAAACACTGTTTTTTACCTAAAAAAACTTTAAGCTAACTTAAGAATCACACCGCCAATTTCTAGGGGGTCAAACACCCAGCATGACCAGTAATTTCAAGTACCATTTTCAACCGCCGAAATTGCACAGACATTTTATGGGAGATCCGCAAACAAAAAAACGGCCCCAAAAATGCCCAAGTAAAAGTAAACGTATACTGTCGATACGCCGAACCCGATAATGATGTAACCAAAAACACGCTGCTATGCAATCTATGTCTGTCCGCCTAGTGTCGGAGGGTTTGTACTGAGCAAACTGAGAACACACATTCGATGGGATTTAGTGTAAGCACACGATGGCTTAAACGTCCTCTTAACAGAGTTAACCGTGACTCGAGCGCAAAGGCAAACATCTGTCCAAAGAGAAAAATAAAACGGATAGGTTACGTGATACTTTTCAAAATTCAAGGTTGGGTACGGCCTTCAGTGGATTTCGGTCTTACCTGCATAACCGCTCTTTTCGTCTGCGCATTGGGGATGCAATTCAAAACAAGCATTTCATCTCCCTTTCGGTCTTCCTCAGGGTTCTGTGGTCGGGCCTCTCTTTTTTCATAATGTATAGCAATACTGCTATCGCATCAATCATCGGAAGCACAATATTGCTTCCACATGTATGCTTGTGATTACGCTATATTTGACATTTGATTCTAGATGATGTTGATGCCAAAACATGCGGTCAAAAGGACTGTCTCTTTGTATTGATGAAATCCGTGATAGTGAGTGGATGCGCTGTATCAAACTCAAATTGAATGATGAAAAGACAGAATTTTTCATCGCATGTTCATGCTATTACACAAATCGCCTCAAAAGATATACCATCAGGGTCGGACAGCGGATGTTCCCCAGTCATCGGCAATCAGAAAACCTTGGTTTCGTGTTTGATCAGACAAGTCTATGACTGAACATGTAGTTGAAGGTCATCATAAGTCTGTTAACTTTCACCTTCGCATTATTTACCGGATTCGCCGCTTTATCACATTTTTGAGAGGTGTCATCATCTCGTCCGCACACTGATTTTATCTCGCATTGTCTATGCCAATTCACTTTTGTATGGAATGGCGGCCAGAGATCGGAGTAAAATTCAGATTTTGTGCAGAGAGAAATAGAGCCGCAGGCTGTGTGTTCAGATCTGATTAGAAGGACACCAGCCACACCCAACTCCTTTCTTAAAGAGATCCATTGGCTACCAACTTAGTGAGCGCGTTGTCTGTAAGATTAGGCTTCTTAATTACAAGGGCATTTCCGGACCAAATTGCCATATTACTTGTCCGAAATTACCTATCTTTGTATATTTCTGGCAAGGGAACAAGGATGGGTCCAAATTCCATTATAGAAGTGTATGCAGAGGAAAAGAAGCTACTAACTGTTCCCGCAACAAAAAACGTTCAAGTGGGTGAAAGGGGCTTTCAGCATTGCGGGCCCCATAAGCCTATGGAACTCTTTGCCTATCTCTTGTTTCGCCCACTCCCAAGTCAAATTAATGTTACTTTAAGAAAGGCTCTAAAGAATTTCATCTATTTCTTTCTAAGAGTGTGATTGTGTGCTTATTAAATGTCGTTTTGTTTTTGTGATGTGCTCCCATGATATTTAATTATGCAGTGTTTTCTTATTTTATTAGTTTGATGTTAAGACTATCTCATAGTAATAAACAGGTATTGTTAACAAAGAGGAACCATGTTTTTAGGCTTAAATAGAATTACTCTCTATTTTGTAAAGCGCTTTGACCTTGTTTTGAGCATGAAGGAGATGAGAAGTAACAAGGGACTTCGCTCGTCTTGCACACATCGTTGTATTGTATCTGTATTGTAAAAAGAATAACCTGAATGAAGTTCATAGTTTACTGGGACCAGTCTGGCCAGTGATACGAAAAATACCGTACCTGGAAAATATTTAAATTTATTAAAGTTTCCTGCGTGGACCGGAGGTGCAAGATCACCGCCATTGGTGGCGAGTCTTCGAGTCTGATATGGTATTGGAGGTAAGTCACCCAGAACTTACAAGTTTCAAGGAATATGAAGGATACCAATCGCGGCTGTGGACAAATTCAAACATTTTGAAATTATTTGGAAACCGGCAAGACTGCAGAGAGTGCCACACCCACTGCAAATTGTCTGGGGAAATAGAATCTTATTTTTAAATATTTCTGAAAGCAACATTTTGTGTTGCTACACCCTACCTTCTAAGGGCCTTTATTTATTGACTCCTCTATGACGCTGGATGAGTGGAGCTAGTGTTGTGTTTTTTTGTCCTTATGATGAGTACTTAAGCTTGCCCAGAGCGTGGCGGGCCCTCCATTCAACTTTATGCGGGACACTTCTGTTTGAGCTTGTTTGTGTTTGCATTTTTCCGAAAATTGGTCGATATTTTTACCCTAAGCATAACTGTTGAAATTTCTTCACTATATGCTACCGTAATTTTCGGAATATAAGCCGCGCGGCGTATAAGCCGCAGGGCCTAAAAATCGCCGTATTAAATTCAGACCTTAACGTAAAGCCGCACCGCCAATAAGCCGCACCAGCGACGGCCGACTTAGATCGTGTACAACGTGTACATGAGAAACCAACGTATTATCATGTTTATAAGCATATTATACGTTCATATATGTCCGCCCATGCGACTATTTTATATTTTATAAATCATTTTTAGAAATATATTTCAATGACATGAAATTCCATGGAAGCAAAGTCAAAAATACTGCGAAATATTCCCGATTTTCACTCTTTCGTTATTAGTTTTTTAGATATTTTTCCACATGCAGTTGCTAACTCTTTTTGTACAGTAGCGAGTAGTGTCCTAAATAAATATGCAGAAGAGAACTAATATTGGTTTGTCGGCGACCTTTGACTCTAGTCCCCTAGCCTCCATGGAAGCTCCGCCTGCGGAAAGCTTTTACTACCACGGAAGACGGACCTTTTGATTGACCACGGAACTAGCACGTCCTGAAGGGACTACGCTCTGGATATGGAAACCACTCCGACCATACCATTATCAGCATCATCATATCTAGTTTACCATCACTAATTTCGCAATCTGGTATTTGTATAACTTCATTGTTGTTTACTTTTTTATCTCTACATCATTATGTTTTATATCAACATTTTATCCTTATTCAGCGAGACTACTTTTTGGTTTATGTCGCACCCTTTGACTTGTAAATAGTCGCTATCCTCCATGGAATCTACGCCTGCGGAAAGCGATTACTAACCACGGAAGACGGGGCCTGTTGGATTCGTACACAGAACTAAACCCGTCCAAAGGGACTACATACTGGAAATATCGGGAATCACTTCGACACTACCATTATTATCATCATCATATCTATCTTAGTTTACTTTCACAATTTCGCAATCTGTTTGTATTAACTTTATTGTTGTTTACTTTTTTATCTCTACATCTTTATGTTTTTATAAACATTTTATCCTTTATTAAGAAGATGAGATATTGGTTTATCGGCAGGTGAAGAGGGATCAAGAGGACGACATACCAGACACTGCCGATTCAGCCCTTGATGAGGATGTGGCGGGCCCTATTTTTCCAGTGACATCGGGATGAGCGTTGACGGGACTACCATTCTTTCTAACGAGAGAATATGATGTGTCACAAAAAAAAAAAGCGGAATCAACTTCTCCCAGTCCCCTCCCCCCATGAAAAAGTTAGAAGTCATTTTCTCAAACCCAATGAAGAAACTGTTCTTTCTCTTTCCTATTTCTTCATATTTCACTTTTCCTGTGTGGCGTGTGGTTTTCTTATTAGGTATATATTAAAATGCTTAAGCTATTGTTTCAAATTTTGCAATTAAAAAATATTAGTAAGCAACCAATTTTTTTTTAAATTATGAATAAAACCATCTAAACTATGTTTTTAAAAAAACAGTTATTTTTATTAAAGATTTCAGTTTCCATCCACCATTTTGTAATCGTTTAGCGTCTAGCACATATATTAAATGATTACTTTTACAATCGCAAATGAAATATTAGTACCAAACCAAAAAAATAAAAACACCTAAAAATCTAATTAAAAATATCAGCCTTTTTATTAATACGTCAGTTTCTATTTGTAAATCGGTTAGCTTCTATTTTGAAAAAAATGAAACAAATGACAGAAATCTAATAACAACGTTCCCCCCTTGGTGCATGTGAGTTCCCTTACTATACTGTTCAAGTACAGAGACAAAATGAAGTGAAAACTGTAAAAATTTTGCTCTTTTAGGGTTCAAAATTTACAGGCAGGGTGTTGCTTAGTAATAATATTAAGAGAGATAAAAAAGCATTCACTACAGACCGAGACTTAGTCGCAAACTTAAAAATAGTCGTCCCGATCTTTGCCCCTTTGGTCTCCCATCCAAAGCGGAACCGTGCCCCTGAACGTTGCTTACCCTAGTGATATACAGCGCTCTAATCTGCATGCCATGAGGTCACTTGACCTTTATGGCGTTAAACTAATACTTGAATCTTGTACTCAGATGTTTTTTAAAAAAAAAAAAGATACAAATGAATACGTAATACTTCATTTAATAAACTCTCCATCTCATAAAGGTAATTTCATTTATCACTAACACAAAACGTAAAACAGGCTGGTTTTTTTAAAAACAAGTTCTTCTAAAAACTGGCCTCGATGGCTATAGAGAAATATGACCATGGGTGCCACAATGAGAGATTTTCACAATCAGGTGTCCCTTAAAAAAATGAAAGTACTGATTTTGGCCCTGATGTGAAGCTTTTCATCAAAACATCCCCTCAAGATTAACTGAGAAATGTTTCTTTGGTACAAAAAATTGTGAAATTCTAATTTCAATATAGGATCAATATGAAATTTCAGCCGTTTTATATTGAATATAAGCAAATGAAAATCAGTTTTTTTTTCTCTTTTAAGACATTTTGTAGCCAAATTACAAGGTAATAAATCTATTGAGTGTCTAAGCTATATGAATTTACTATTATGACCAGATAATTTGGGTGCCTCAAAAATCTGTAGCATTTATAATATTTTTATTATAAATTACGAATGGTTTATGGTTTACCTGAATAAGACACAGTTGATAAAGAGAAATGGAAGATATTGTTTTCTGGGCTTATATTTATTTTTTTGAGAACTGTCCAATAAATATCATTTTATATTATTTTTTTGCATCAAAGAAATGGTAAAATATGTAAATGAACATTGGGTGTTATCACCACTGCAAATATTGCATTTTCTTCCGTCTTATTCATCTATATCTGTCATTACACTGTATTTTCTAATAACAAAGGGCAAATCGTAAGCAATTTTCCTTTTTAAAAAAAATAAAAAAAATAAAAAAAATGCATTTCAATTTCAACAACTGAGATACGATGGGAACGAGTGCATCAACGGCAAAAAAAAAAACAACACAGTGGCCTAGAGCAAGGTTACTTAGCGTCGAGTCGGGCCCGATCAGGGGGCAAAATGAATGTCAATGTGTCGATTTTCGTATCAAGGTAGTGTGTGCGTATTCAGCGCAGTGCGAACGACGCATTACATCTGTCAGTGAGCGCGTGTTAGCTATAGTACGCGAAGTACCGTGCGCTCTGCCATGCCTCTGGTTCAGCGGCCTCATGCATACTGGTAGCGAGGCGCACCGATTAATTCCCCGTAGCATAGCAACGATCGCGCGTAGCCTCTATCCTGCACAGTTTGAAGGGTAACTAAGCATAACGTAAAACACAACTCCCAACTAACTTTAAGGAAACATAATGTTAGTTAAATTTTTAAAATCTCCGCAATTTCCTAACATCTGTATAAAATCATATAAAACATAACTGTACAGAAATTCAATAAAATAAAATTAATAATATTTTACAATTATTTTACTTCTTCTGAGACTCTAAAGAAGACTTAGTTTCGTTTCGCTCTCGCACTCTAATTATGCCTCGCTGGTTCGCCATCGAGAAAAAAATCTGCAGACATAACCTATTGCGGAAGTTTTTTTATGGGGAAATCCCCGGGGAAATTTCCTTTGATGGCCAAAAAACACAAGGGTCTGGTTTTCGATTTTGGCTGGTTCCCCGCTGGTCGAATGTTGCGAGTAATACAACGTATTGGTCTGTCTGGCGATCGAGCTGGTTCCCCGCTGGTCGAGTTGCGAGTAAGTCCACGGTATTGTCCGTGGGCGATCGAAATAGTTGATTCATGTCTAGTCATTTGTTCAGTCGATGCCGCTTCAATGCGGCTTTTAATGTTATATACTTGAGTCTCACTGAAAGTCCTTCATATTGATCATATCAAGTGGTCAATATCACACAAAGGATGTGTTACACACACGTCAAGTTGGTAAATTGAGGACACTTCAGATTGTCGTGGTTTTAATTTTTTATAGTTCTTGTCCAAGTACTCACTGTGGTTTTAATGTTAAACTTACAACTCAACGTATAAGCCGCTTTCGGGGTATAAGCCGCGGCATCCTTTTAAAGGCCTTTCGAAAACACGTATAACCGGCGGCCTTCTATTCCGAAAATTACGTCGTTGTTGGGAATCTTCTTTTTTAGTCGATCCTGTTGTCTTCTCTAAAAATTCTACAAAACCCTTTGGGGTGGGGGGTGGTTCCCTTTTTGGGAATGTCTTCATCGTGGGATAATTCCATATAACTACTTTAATGTGAACAAAAACTCCAAATAACTGAAAAAAAGGATGTCATTTGAGGATATTTGTCATACGGTCTCCACTTACAAACATCTTCCGCCGATTTCGTAGACATTTTGCAAATAAGCAATGTAGTGGCGTTGTTCGCCTCATTATGTGACGTCAGACCTGTTTTACAAAGAAAATTCCCAACGTTGATGTATTGGATAGGTGATTTCCCTCGTTTTTGAAAGCTTCTTATGGTTAAAAAAATCCATGTTTCCAATCATAATGTCATTTTATCGATAAGCTCTACTTCAATGCTTCATATGGCTTTTGATTCTAATCGCATATCGTACTGGTTCGCCGATTTACCTATATTTTTGTGGGTCGCCGTTTGGGTCGAGGTTTGCTTCAATCTTACCAATTTTGTTTTTGGTGAGTTAAAAATGGCCCCTGTTCTTTGATTGGTGTATGTTAATAGAATTTATTGGGAATGAGATTTTTTGTGGGCCAACTTAACAGTCTCAGCATCAATTTGGTGCATATTTGGACATGCGTCGCATCAGTAACAGCGCTTTTGTGTCAATGGTATTCTGCGCATTTATTTTGATACAGCCTACATACTGGTGCCGGGGGTAACCCAGTTGTTAACAGTTAATTAAGTTTTAAAAGTGTTTTAAAGGATTAGCACGATTTGCTAATCCGAACATCGAAAAAATCATAAAAAGTCATATTTTTATATTTTGTTACTGGCAGGATAAGCGACATAACCTGCAAAGTGGTTTGGCTGAAATCCTTGTATTAAAGCAAGCCCGTACTTTTTATAGGATTCTGTAATTTCTATACTGGCGTATCAAAATTCCAACTTGAGATCAAAAAAAAAGGAAAGCCTTTCCCGTGAATATCACAGATTTTCAGCCGTGGATATGTTGTGCACCGTGATTAATAACGTTTGACCACAAACATTATTGATCTTTGTTTATTCTGTACTGGTGTAAACCACAAATCAGCTGTTTAGTGTCAGATTTTGAGACGCACCATCGCTGTATAAATCATGCTGATTTAATTGTGATATAAGGAATTCTGAACTTATCACAAACCCCAAGTCTGACCTCTCTGGACTTCTTGCTCAGTATATGAGAACCTTAAGTTCATAGTGGAAAAACATGCCCCGCTTAAATCTAAAACTGTCACCTTAAGGCCAAGCAATCCTTGGTACAAATATGAAATTGCTGAAGCAAAACAAACGAAACGATTAGAAGACGGTGGCGGAAACAAGCTGCCAATCGACCGTGATATTTTCAAAGCTCAGCGTCTCCATGTTCACTCACTTATCAGAAAAGCAAAGTCTTCTTATTACAAAGATCAGATAGAGAAATGTACAAACTCAAAGGAACTTTTCAATATTGCCGAGTCACTACTGCAGCAGAAGGGTAAACCCAAATACCATCTCATCAGTCTAATCAAGTTTTTGGCTGACACTTTTAACAATTACTTCATCTCCAAAATAACTACATTCGCTCTACTTTCACTCATGAAGAAAATGGACACCGTTTCTACAACTGCATCTAATGTTGTCCTGTGCTCACCTGAACACTTTTCCCCCGCTAACGGAGATGAGTTCGAAAACTGGTTAGTTCCCTCCTCACAACATTGCCAACTGATCCTATTCCTACATGGATTCTCAGGAACTATAGACTCCTCGTACCAACTATTATACCACTATTGTAAATCTTTCTCTTGAAACATCAAGTTTTCCTTCACAATTTAAGAATGCAGTTGTCAATCCACTGCTAAAGAATCTAACTTTTATCCATACAATCTCAAAAAACTTCGTCGTCCTGTGGTCCAATTTACCTTTTGTATCTAAGATTATTGAAAAAGTTGTCGCTTCCCGTCTTAATGATTACTTAGATACAACAATCTTAAGGAGAAGTCCATTCTGCTATAAGAATTTCATGGCCTGAGACTGCACTTCTAAGTGCAAAATGATATTTTAAGGAAATTGATAAAACCTGCTGTTTTTCTTTACTACTGGTTTAATCTGCGGCCTTTGAATCCATTGATCATACAATATTCTTCTGCTCGCGTCTTGAGCATTGGTGTAGGGGGTCAGCTCTTCATGGATATCCTTCATATTTTCAAAAAGAAGCCAATCTGTTAGCATTGAAAATGACTTGTCATCTCTGCTTGTTCTTTTTGGAGTACCACAAGGTCTGTTCTAGTCCTCTTTGGTTTTTTTCACCATTTATGTTTCCCTGTTGTTATATTGGCCCGCTACATGGCTTGGACCACACACATATGTGAATTATACACACCTCTATTTGTCATTTATGTAAATGACTCTGAGGCAGAAGATTTAGCTCGCAAGCGGATTGAATGATGTGTATCTGATATCCGTTCATGGATGGCAACTCACAAAGTAACATTAAATGATGATAAACTGAACTCCTTAGTTGTGTCCGCCAAAACTCTCAAACAAGTTCCATAACAGAAGTATTAAGATTGGCTCTTCAACCAACCTGCCTTCTACCACCGACTGTTCGATTTGGGAATACATCTGATTCCACTTTGTCAATAAACAACCCTGATTAAAAAAGTTGCCAATCTGCATATTTTCAAATCAGAACGCTCAGTAGTACCATAAAAAACCTTCTCTCCAATAAAACTGCAGAAATTCAATACATTCTTTTGTAACATCACGCTTGGACACGAAATGCACCTGCTAAATGTTATAAACTGAACACAACTCAAAAAACTTCAGCTTGTACAGAACTCTGCTGCACGTGTTTTTAACAAAGACTCGGAAATAATATCACCATCACACTATTCTCATCCTACATTGGTTACCTGTCCGTGAAAGATTATTACAAAACATTGCTTCTGACCTGAAGGAATGAACAATATGGCACCCTCTTACTTAACTGATCTCCCTTTACCATATACTCCTGCACGTTTTCTAAGGTCAGCTGCAAATCTTTACTCACAGTTCCACTACCATGTCTTCACTTGGAGATCATGCTTTTTCTGCTATCGCACCAAAACTTTGGAACCTTTACTGCTGCTCTTCGACAATCAAATTCTTCTCAAGACCATACACATTTTGAAATATAATAAAAAACATTCCTTTTTAAAACTGCATATAATGACTAAAACGATTGTATTCTATTTTTGACATTAATTTTTTGTAGTTTTTTAACTGTTAATATGTTCACTCTTTCTGCTTCTTTAAAGGTCAAACAATTTTGATAGTTGAAAATGTTTATTTCAGCCATCATTTTGATTGTCCTACATGTATTTGGTCGAATTGTCCTTGTTTTCTTATTGTTCCTGCGGCTCGGTTGAACTTTCGTTTTTTCTAGATCAATGGCGCATTATAAGTGATATTATTATATTATTAATTATTCCATTTGTGGGAGACGGTATGACAAATTTCCCCTGCACAGTGACGTCATTGTTTTGGGTTCATTATTGTTGGTGTTTGTTTTCTACTTAAAGAAGTTATATGGAATTGTACAGACACCTACCCTGATTTATAAGAAAAAAGGAGGGTGCATTTCCACTTTTTTTCGATAGCTCTCATTATCGATGCTAATCCCTTAAATAAATATGAATTAATCTAAACATTATTGAGTCAATGTGATGCGACTTGCGGTTACACTTGCATGCATTGTCATGATTATTTACTACCTGCATTCTGCACAGTTTGAACACGATAAGCAGCTGCAGCGCGGTGATAGTTATGCACACGGCACGCTTACACAACAAGCTCATTAATTATCCCTCGATACTTTACCTCGCTGCTGACTTTTGCTATACACGGTAATGCGGCATGTTTAGATCAGGCTTCAAATTTCTTACGACTACAATGACGATGTTGTAAGTTGGTCTCTTGCAAATAGACATACAGTGATGGCGACTCAAAACTCCTAACTAAACGGCTGATGGTGGTTTACACCAGTACCAGAATACACAAATATCATACGATTGTGTTTGAGGTCCAACGTTACGGTCCTATTGCACAATATATACTCTTATTAATTTGGATATTCAACGTGCACCCGGACTGGTAGCCGAGTTGCTCTGGCTTTTTCCGCTACTAGTAGCCCCTACTATATCCTCTCCCTAAGCCAGAGCATCAGTTTCATTAAAAGAAACGGGATCCACTGTGCCACAAATCAAGAATTTTGGTATACTTACAGTCCTCTACGACACGAAATCCATGCATATATGAAACTTTGGATGTCTTAAAATCCCTACTAGCTCGATTTAAAATATACAAATGGGGCAACAGCTCACGTGCTTTAACATCAGTGAAGTTGACCCTAAACAAAGCACAAATGACCGAAAATTTGAACAACATTAATAGCTACACACCATCGTCTCCCACTTCGGGTGTAATGTTCGTAATTATTGGAATCAGCGATAAGCGTGTCATTGCCTATTCTAAAGAAATAAACCGGGAACAATCCAGGGCGACTGCTAAGTTTAAATTGTATTTTTAACGGTTAAGAAACCACCGTTTCAAAATCATCAGATTTGAACCATGAATGTAAAATTATCAAGGAAACAATGTGCATATACTATACTTTGACTACATCAAAGGTTAAAGATTTTCAATAATGGCGTTTTTTGTCTGATTTGCTTATTCCGCATGCGGATCCGCTGCGCACCCACCCCCCCCCCCCCCCCCCCCCCCCCCGGATGTTCCTTACACCCTTACGTAGCGTGTAAGGAGGTATGTACGGACAATGTGCAATGCTACGTAATGAGCTAACTAGTGATCACTGCTTACCTCGGAAACTATCTAATTGACAAAGTTTTAGTTTAAATTACTCACTATTTCGTATCCCTACAGCTGCAATTGACTCTTATACATGTAAATTTATTCCACAGCACAGTAGCAAATTATTTTCTCTATCTGCTTGTCTGGTAAAAGAAAGTCTTCCCATTTACACCGTAGGCACTGTAGAAATCCCGCGACTGACTCGGTCATCGAAAGGTCAGGAAGTTAGACGTTACCTGGTTCCCTGCAACTTTGGTCTCTCACACTTTCACAACTGACCTAGCCATTAAGCTCACCCGATCGCCTGGCAACCATCTTAGTTTAGCTGTCCGTCATCATTTGTTTATTCGCACTGAATGACATTTTAGGGCTTAGAGAAGCAAATTTATGCGTTGGATTTTGACATGAAAGAGGTAAAAAATCTGTGATTAGGGTGAATTTTCACCAGTATAGTCTCAGGTATTTATAGAAATTCTGTTTCGAGGGCTCAAATGCTTCAAATTTTATATGTGGGAATAGGATCGTGTTGCTGCGGGAACTTTTTTTACGCCCTTCAGCCCCTATTCAAATGTAACGATAAATGAAATACTAAGCATTTTGAATACAAATGTTACCTACCTCGCGTGCACGCTCGAGGT
>JAMKCH010053060.1:0-52758 GCA_023653785.1 Ophioderma brevispina
AAAAAGAGTGAAAGAACGAGTGAATCTTAATTCAGTCGAAAAAGAGCGTAAACCACTCAAAAATAGTTGCATGTGTTGGTTAATCCACTCCAAAAAGAGAGAAACCACTGAACTTTCACTCCAAAAAGTGTGAGAGTGAACACCACTCTAAAATGTGTTGTCCTCCATTTAACTCTTTAAAGAGTAGACATCGGTCCTTTTTGAGTGAATATTTAGTAGAACGAGTGAAATAGTGAAATGTGCACTCAAAAATGAGTGACGTTCACTTTATAAAGCGAGTGAATGTCCACTCTTTAAAGAGTTAAATGGAGGACAACACATTTAGAGTGTGTTCACTCAGTGATTTCTCTCTTTTTTCACTCTTTTTACATTTATAGTATGGTTTGAGCAACCAAGACAACTAGGGACTATGTACTGTCTGTGGAATAAGTATTTTGTTTTCATTTTACATGTAGTTCATGAGATTTAAATAAAATGATAGTCTGAAGCCAAAATAATGGCAACAGAAAAAAAAATTGGTATTGTTATACTTAGAAATGATGGGGGTTTCATATCAAAAGTTTAGAAGCAAAAGTAGAAGAGAAGACTTTCATTATCGGGGAAGTTTTGTAGCGAAGATTTGCCTTATCAGTAGGCTATAGTTCAATAGTTTTACGGTACCATAGGTTAAAGCTGGGGTAGAAAGTCATCCTGGGGTAAAACTTCCCGAAAACTCTAGAATTCCATTTATCATTTGTTCGAAAAATTACAGCTTAAAACTTAACAATTAATCCTTATCATCTAATTCACATTATTAAAATGTCAAATGCATCTAAGTAAATATTGATTTACCGTTTAAATGATATGACCAGAAAATTCAATTATATCTGTTTGAAATTTCACACCTTCAAACTTTACCCTCATTTTTACATGTGGCCCATTGGTGATTTCTCTAGAAATTAGAAGTAAACACAACGTTATTTCTCTTGTAATTTCTTTAGATCAAAAACGTTTTCCTTGCACTATTTTGCTTAATCAAAACCTTCGTTATCATGATCCTTTTTGATTTCTTTATCACCAAAATATTAATTATGTTACTATGTTAATAATCAAAATAGGGTAAGCTATAATATAGACATGCTAGAATAAAGCAACGTCATGTTCAAGTCATTTTGGTTTTTGAGGAATCGAGAAAGAATATATTTTCAACTACTTTGTTTTAGAATAAAATCTTATTAATCATCAAATTATTACGAACCTCAAACACTTACCGCAACATTTGAAGCGATGCTATCATTATCCCTGGTATCATTATCATGTAGAGGATCCAAATTTGTGTCGAGTTGTTTTGGTGGAACTCTATATTGGAATGGCTTGCATATTTTATATTTTTTCAAATAAAGTGGGCTTTTCAATTTGGCTTGGAGTTTCCCTTTATAAATACAAAAGCAAACAAATAGTATATCAGATACTAGGGCAGTTATGATAATTATGATAACAATGAAGTTCATGTAGATCACAAAAGAGCGGGATTTTCCACAAGCGAGTCATAGTGTGAGTGGGATTCCCAAAATATATTTACAATGATGTCACAATGCACATGCCCCTTATGTACAAACTGCAACGCGGCTTATAGATTTATATCATTGATATGAGCCCAATAGTATATTCACATACAGTTTTGAGGGGCGTACAGGAAATCCTAGTCCGATTTTTAGGCGTTCCTTTTTTATATAATAAGTTTTCTTTTCCATACTCGTTCAGGGATCTGTTTTTGAATGCAAAACTATTGCATATCTATGACCATATTCAAATAAGCATGAAAAATGCATTCAATTGAGTGTAGGGGTGAAATAAGAGGCATTGAACCAGTGGACATTTGTTCACAGAGATTGAAGTGAACCGGGAAAACTTTGGATAGACCAGGGGCAATGACGTAACCGAGGGGGAGGGGCAGCTTCCCCTGGGGGGGGCAGCTTCCTCTCTGTGAGGAATCTTGTAACGTATCTGGCGCGGTATGAACGTAACATAAGGGATTTCTTTCAATACTAGGGCTGACAATTGTTACTTTGAAACTAGATTTTTATGCAAAACATAGGCTATATAATATAACATTGACATCTGCTCGATTTATCACATTGGAACATTGTTCTTCCGTTATTTTTTGCAATTTTTTATCCATTCGAATTATGGTAACGTATCTGACTGCAATATTGGCGACATGCTCTCAGAGAACTCTTGCGAAACTTTAATAATCCAATATTATCAATGTTTTGAACTTAATTATTAGGGTATAATAGAGGCTGATAAAAATGCAATGTAATCTGTGATATGCGCTCTTGTGTAACGAACAGGGGCACGTTTTGAAGAATGGATTTTGGCTGGTGACATGGCGATAAGCAATAATTATGCATATTTAGCCTTATTGCTTGATACTTTCTCACCCGGTTACGACTTCTATTCCGGATCATTTTGAAAACATAACTGTTAAGTATAATTTAGATTAATAAACATTCATTCTTAACGGGCAAAAACAAGCTTTATACTGTGCATGACTGTGAGCGACAAGAAAAAACAATTTTTGAACACTCTATCGGAGAATGGCCCTTATGCTATACCTTATTTTATTATGAACATGTCTATTATACCTTTAATCCCGTTTGAAGCATTTACAAACCCCCTTCCATATCTAGAAATGCTCAAAAATTGCAGAGTTGCAGCATCAAGATTTAGAATGAGCAGATCAATGTTGCGTAGAAACAAACAAAACATTTTGCACAGACTCTTGTGCAATATCATATGCAAGTTCCTATCGGTCTAGCGCTGTAATAAAGACCCTCCAAGATAAGCAAACAATTCCAATTTCCCTAATACTTACAGTGTGAGTCAATAAAAACCCTACATTGAGGGAAGATTTTTTTTTCTGGAAAGATTTTGGGTTCAGAAACTATTCCAATTTTGCGGAGAGACCCAAACTTCTTTTTGGCCACTTTTTACGCGGGGAGACTGACACCGAATACATATAGCAAATGCAATTCACACATGCAATTTTGGTTGGTATTGGTTTCTTCTTGACAAAGACATATCAGTTTGAATAAAACGGCCTATTGTGTAACATAATTATAAGTAAAATATCTTCAACAAATGAAATTACCATTGTTCAATCAATAAAGAGCCAGTTTTTGAAAATCAGTCCATAGGCCTCTGAATGTCTCAGTTCATGAACATAATGAAATTGCTCAGAGATTTTTTGTTTTACATTTCTAAGGTCAATAAATTGTGAGAAGAATTGAAGCTGAAGTTTCCTGTAAGTGTATTGAAATTAAAACTTTGTTTTTCAAACTGAATATGACACCTTCTTCCGTTTGGTTTCACGTTGTAGGTTAAACCTTGAAAACTGTGGTTTTACACCAGCCATCTTGATTGTACTTTCTTATCTGGGGCATTTAACATTTTTGGAACAATGAACATTGAGGATTTTCGTATGTAACCTCAGGGATATTAATTAATTTTATAATTCAGCAATTATTCTTCCATAATTGTTTGATAATAATTTGGTGTTAAATGTTTTTTTTACCCTGAAGACTGCTGAAGACCATGTTACTCTATATAATCGGTAATCGATGCATATTTGTGTAGCCCAAAATGGCTAAACAGGATATTTAAGCCTCTCAGCAAAATAGACTTAAATTTCTACCTATAAAGTCCCAACTGACACCAAATAAAAAATCAAACATTTGAGCAGAAATAATTCATAAATATTTAATTATTTTTTTTATTTTGAATGTAGGGTTTTTTTTACTCACGCTGTAATTGTTATCATCTAGGTAGCAGTATTTACACACAAGGCTAATGGTACATTCCCAGTGTGAATATTTTGAAGTCCAGAATACAAGAAAATAGTGATCAGAGTACCCATTAGAAAGGTTATTTCTAATATTTCAGTTGGTTCTGATGGTGCGTTTTTGGTTTTTTGATGTTATGAGCAAATCACACCACACATGTGGGCACATGTGGTGCAGTGGATCAGCGCTCGCCCCATAAGCATAAGGTTGTGGGTTCGAGCCCCGCTGTCGCCAATGTGTTGTGCACTTGGGCAAGGCACTTAACCTCGCTTGCCTCTCTCCACCCAGGAGTATAAATGGGTACCGGCATATGCTGGGAATGCAAAACAGACTCGCTGTGCGGGAGGAGTGGCGAACCCCCCACAGCAACATTATATGAGGGAGTCTGGCCCAAGCGCCAATGACAGAGAGATGGGCACTCCGCCTGCGGGCGCACCATTTGCATTTGCATTTGCATTTGTATCTTGGTGTCCATGTGCCACTGTGTTGTAATTTCTGTCCGCAAGATTTGGCACATATACAATACCTAGGCCAACGGATCAGTTCAGATGATATAAAAATTATAATAGATTTTGTTGTTGTATATAAAAGTCAGACCGAAATGCGCGCCCATACCAACCAATTTATCCACTGATTGCAAAATTCAAAATACCACTCGCCCGCTGGGTTGACTCAGAGAGATATTAGTCTCCATTTAATACCAGCCGTTTATACCACAGACCTTGAGATGGTCTAGTTTTATATCAATGTCTATAAAACATATTCATAATTTTTTGGGATTTGCATTGGCTTCCAATAAACTCCATGATTATATACAAGCTTATGCTTTTCATTTTGCGAGAGCGCGCATGTCTGTAAGTTTCTGTAGGTATATGTGTTCCAGTTTGGTTAGGTTTTTGTTTTTCAGGTCTTCTTTAAAAAGTCCGATGTAAACCAGAATCGGGGTTAAGGTGCAGTAGGGGTTCCTATATATATGGATGATGTCAAAGGACATGGACCTAAGTCAAAGGTCATCTGAGGTCATGTTGTATGTGTGAATGTATGTATGTGTGTTCCAGTTTAGTTAGGTTCATAAGTCCGATTTAAACCAGACTTGGGGTTAAGGTGCAATAGGGGTTCCTTCATATGTGGATGATGTCAAAGGTAATGGGCCAAGGTCAAAGGTCATCTGAGATCATGTTCCATACTGCCATCTTGCCAGGGGGATCAAGCCTGAAGTTTACTTGCTGTATTTTTAAATCTATCAATGGCATATGGCTCTTCCCTACATTGATGATGCAACCCTCTTCGTGTTTTATACGTTCTGTTAATAGAATGAATTTGGTTGAACCTCAGTCATATCATTCTTGGGCGATAGGTCTTTTTTTCTTGCGCAGTACCTCGTAATTGGAACAAACCTTTAACCCTTTCGACACGGGCCAATTCTGTATACGTAATATAGCACATATGTCAGTGGCTTTAGAGATGGCGTCACAAATGCTTGCAGGTCATTTGGAAGCCATCTAAAAAGAATATCAGCAAAGACTAGGCTTGTTTGGACTAATTTAGATGCATTGTTCATGCTGAATCTGAATATGCACTGGAAAATTAATAATTTTGACCTTTTTGAAACAAAATTTGACAAATTTGGACCGTTGAGCGACTATAGTCGCTTGCCGTGTTCAAAGGATTAAGTATGTTATTTGATTTTGTTAGTGCGAAAAAGGCGAGTGGATGAATAACTACACCAACCTGCCCTCCAAAAACTTTCAGACTTAACCTCAGTTTAAAAAAATAATATCGGAGGATTCCTTGACCGGCGATTATTAACTGGTAACTGAGGCGTTTTCCCACATACGGAGAGCTGGTAATGGGCAAAGCCAGAATAACACATAGCAATGAATTTATCGTGGCAAGGGAGCTTGGAATTTTCTTTAGAATACCCTTCTACTGTAGTAATTCAGGCAATCGACGCAAATTCAGGAACACTCACGATCAAGGTTGTGGTAGGGTATTCTAAAGTTTCTGAAGGTCACTTCATATCGATGAGTATGCAGTTATTTCTTTTGGAGCAATGCCAGGATCAGAGGATGATTTCAGAAAGTGTCCATAGTACAACGCATTGCGTTCACCTAATATTACGCCGGCGGACATGAGAACTCCTTGACAAACAAATTAAGCTATATAAAGTCCTCAGCAATGGACCGTTTCCTTATGGAAGGTTTCCGAAACTGATGACCACGACAGCCACCTGCTTTCAATACCGGGTCATTCACAGGCAGTTGTTGAGGCCCACTTACCGCAAATTTAGCCTTGCGTAAAAAGTGAAAAGGTCTTGAGGCGAGTCAAATAAAAACATTCAAACGGACTCTCGGCCGCTTATCGTTACATCGCTTTTGAGCTGTTATTATCATGTCTATCAGTCGATAAGGCCAAATAGTTGAACAGATTCAGTCAAGTCGCCATATACCCAAAGCTATTTTGTTATTGCAATCGACGGAATCGGCACTATTAACAACACTATTGTAGATATTGTTACAGATTGGGATTTAATGACGCAAAAGGCAGTCGCACCATTGAGTTAGCTTTGCAGGGATATGAGGTTTTATGAAAGACCCTCGGTATGCTAGGGTCATGGCAGAGCAAAATCTCTCGTTTGGATCACCTCGACAACAAAATTAAAGCAACAAAAAAAAGTTACAATAAGGAATTTGTGTTATTTATTGTGACAATTTTATGTACAAAATTAAACTTTTATTCTGCAAAATATATCTTCTTCATTCCAATAAAATAAACATTGGTACAACAATTATTCTGCTGACATTATGAATTTTTAAAATGTAAACAACAAAAAATTTTTGTGACAAATTATTTAATGTTAATTGTCATTTCTTCATGCCAAAAACAAAAACATCCAACAGGTATAGCTAGAAAAGGTATCCCAAACTGATGGATGGGGGAGTACCCCCATGCATGCAAAGTATGGCACAGGAATGTCACACACTTTTTGGTACAAATGGATAGCTATGGACCCCTCTTTGCATTGATATCAAAATGAGTACCAACATACCCGAATAAGACAGAATGACGTCATAAAAATCGCATGTCAAGCCAAACATTGTCAATTCCATAGTACGCAGGTTAGAATAGGGGACATTTTTTTCCAGCAAAAAAAGTTAGCAATGTCGATTTTCATGCGTTTTTTTTCTACTTTATGGGAAATGAATAGTTTAATAAAAATCCGAGCCATTTTAATGCTATAATAATGTGTTGGAGTCATTAAAATTGCGAAATAATCAGTTTTCCACCCTATAGCCAGTAATTTTCATTACTGTCTTCAAAAACACATAATTATGAAGCCATCGGACGTTATAGTGTGACTGGTGATACCAACGGAAAGATAAAAACATCCGCTTTCATGTGGTACCAAATTTATAGGAATGGATGTTCATTAACGCAAATCACAGAGCGAGGTGGTAACATCCCCCTCCTTCGGGGAGTTTGTTAACAAAAAAATGTCTCAGGTAGCCGAGGGTTGAAAACACACAGTCCTAAAAATGTTGTGGGTGATATTATTTCATGTGAAATCAGACCTGATTTAACATAAAGCACGTTCTCGATTTTTCGAATTAATTATATTTTAACACATGATACAGTCTATACAGAATTTGAATAAAACGTAAGGCGGTCCCGGGCATACCACCCGCAAGCTCAGCGATGTCCCTGTTAACAATTATTAAAGGCACATCTAGTAGATATGCTAAAGAAGAAAATCAGAAAAGCATTAAAAAATCTAGGCCAAAAAGCGGATATTTTAGTCATTACTTTACGTATACGGACACACCTATTACACGACGTAATTGAATGGCGATATACCCTGGAATATGTGTTTTTTCCTTTATATTTAATTTTCAGTGTTTGGAAAAAAAAACTTTTAGGAATCCTACAGATTATAATCTAGGGACCATTGGCAAGCTCAAAATTATAATAGTACTCCTTTTATTTCATTCAGCAGTACTCCTTTTATTGTCTGATTTGCATATGCTATAGGCATATATACAGGTATATTATATCCACAACTGTTGGCCATGGTTATGTTATAAAGGAGGGTCTGTAAAACTCACGGCGATCACTTTTTGACCTTATTGGCCGCCCATAGTTAACAAATTTACAGGAAATTTTTGATCTCCAGTTTCCAATAGAAGTACATGAGGCTTTTCTCACAATTTCGAGATAGAAAATCAGTTACGGAAATACTTCCATTGTAAGCAAACATACATAACAGATGGAACTCCTGAGACACCCATATTAAAGTTTACAAAAACAACAACTTTAATAATGACATATCTTGTCACCATCACGCAATAACGCCACACTATGAGATATATGAGGTGAATAATGACCTAACGATAGAACACAAGACAAACAGGATGTCATGACCCGGTTGCTAAGAGAGGTCACGGGTCATGACATCCAAACGCCAAGGTGTGGCGCTGTTCCAGTGTAATTACTGTTTGACTGGAAATTACTTTGCCATTTTTTCTGATTTTTTCCATTGGATTTACACATAGTTATCCTTTGTTCCACTCTTTAAGAGGCGTTTTAAAATGTAACACTTAAGTGGACAAGGTCTTCCTACTTCCGTTGGTGGACAAGGGAGGAAGGGGGGTTCCATGCCCCCCCCCCGGAAACCACTTTCCCAAAAGATTTTTTGCATGAAATTTATACCACACATGCAGGGTCATAAGACAATAACAAATAAGCAATAAAATTAGAATTCCACAAAGAAACCTTGAAATAAGTGGCAAAACATTATTTTTAAATTCAAGTTAACACGACCTCGTTTCCAAAAAAAATATATGTGAATTGAAAACAGGTGTTAATACTGAACTGAAATTTGGTAGGTGGCATTGTCTGCCGTGTAACTTTCGCATTGGTTTGTACAGTGGCGTGATGGATATATGGCAAAATCAAAGTGATCGCTATCAGCATATAAAGGGTTAACTGATTTTTATATTATTTATTGTTTAATTACATGAATATGTAAATACTTAAACAGGAAAAATATTCTTAATTACTTGTTTTAATTAATTAATACTGACACTCCCGTTGGTGGACAAGAGGGGTTCCTAGGGACCCAACCTAATTATCTAATTACCGGGGCGATAGATTTTTATTTTTTTCAGGAAAAGATGCGTGTCCAACAGTTACACAATTATAAAAATTATGAGTTGGAAAAAGTATATCGTTCATCGTAAAACTGGCAAAATGTAGTTTGCGGGTCCCTAGGAACTCCCCCCCCCCTGTTCACTTAAGTGTTAAGTTTCTTAAGTTTGAAGTAATTTGGCCAAGTATTTTACGTATCAATTTGAAGGAGGCAATGAACGGTTTGTTTCATCTTTTCCGTATTTACCCACATTACAATATATTGCTTCTGCTTGAACATCAGAGTAGCAACCGGTTTACACACTTACCAAGTAAAGATTAAAAAAATTTAGCACCTTTTCCCACCCATAAAAAAATTGTGGAGGCGAAAAGCGCCCTCTTTGGCAATTAGAAAAATACTGGTGTGACATGATGCTTACATCAACGTCAGAGGCGCAGACTTAGCTTTCAAATGCCGATTGTTCTATCCAATTTACAATTGTGCCACTCTTTAGAAAATTTAATATAATAATATATCCAAATACCTGTACAGTACAGTTAATAAAAGAACATTCATTTGTAGGATTGCAAATGATTATATATATAATAATTGCTCAGCATACAATTGTATTGATCTTGAAGGTGTGATAAATAGTGATAAGCTGCTCATTCATATCAGTAAGTCACATTTTCTTCAATTCAGCAATATTCAACAGGGTTTCAGAATTACAAAGAATAAAGAGGTCGAATTAAAACGATAAAACTTTATCTTCCCATAAAAGTGGCATCATCGTGATTTTACCCTTTCGTTGTAAACTAAACATATCTCGAGATTAAAACAAGCAAATTGAACAGAACAAACGGCATTTGAAAGCCAAGACTGTGCTCTTGACGTCGATGTAAGCATCATGTTACAACAGTATTTTCTAATTGTCAAAGTGGACGCTTTTCACTTGTACTTTTTTGAGACAGTTCTAATAAACAAATACTCCAGTTTCCAATAGGAGCCTCAGAAACTGAGACTGACTGCATTGTTACACAATGTATTATGTGTATAATAAACTTTGTTACAATGCTCTTATATCCATAATAATTATATTATACTCTAATTAGACGAGTAGATCTATAATACATTGTTATACAATGTAATATGGATATAAGAGCATTGTAAACATGTTTATTATACACAGCCCTTAGCATTCTACAAAAAAACCAAACAATACACTTCCCTCTTACCAGGTACATATTGAAAATAAATTTTGATATAAGTGATGCAATGTTCACATCAGCTTGCTGTCAACAGTGATATATAAAAAAACGTGCTAAATACGTACGTTTTATTAAAATCTCCCTCAGATTTGGAAGGAAGTACAGGGATTAGTTAATTTTACAAATTCAGATGATTACCAGAATAAGTCTCTTTTCTTAAAAACAGGATAAAAATATAACACAAAACAATGGTGTAAGCGAAGAGATAAAGGAGTGAGCGGGTTTCCCGCGCGTACTCAGTTTTATCAATCAGCACGCGATACGTAAGCATTTTTTTTTTAATCGGCGAGTTTTTGTGATCCATGTTCGATCCAAAACATTAGTGGAATGAAATGTTACAATGTTCAAGGTCTTCGGGTCTGACTCCAAATCACAGATTATTATATTGACACGAGGTATAACTTTCTATTTCAAAAACGTTTGATTATTCGAAGGAAATATGTTGGGAAGAGTTTAATATGTATTCTTTTAAAAAATAACAGGAAACAAAATTCGTTTTATTTACGGCCTAACACTAATAAAATCTAGCCTTAAGGCCAAAAAAGGTACTGTGTATTATAACTTCTCAAAGGGTATCTGAAATCTTGACAATTGATCAACGCTAGCTTGCCCAATCACGGTGGACGTCGGAAGCAGTCAAGCAGTTCGAAGAGGCTCCCGACGTTTGTTGATGAAACTGTACTTGATTCCATGGATCACCAAACATTCAGCTAAAATGATAGGGTTTTGAATGCTCGTGCACCTGTAGCGAATAGCATCAGAAAAAATACCGAACGTATCATTTACGTGTGAGTTTTTTTTTTTTTTGTTTTGCACGGCTGGCATAGATTATGGCTATTAATGCCCTTGGTCTGTTAATTCATCAATATGGGATTCATATATTGTTAATTGTAAAAACGTTCTATCTCTATAGGGTTAAACACCACTAACTCACTATATACACGGTAGTCTATGGGAAAAATGGCCACTTTGAGAATGTTTCTTTCACATTAAAATCTCACAGAGGAAGGACGTAATACAACAACAACATCACCCAAAGTACCAAGCTGAAATCACCAAATAACCAAATTTTGAACATATGAGACCAGAAAAATTTTTAGTTACGAATCACCAAACTCGCCTGATGTCAGACGGCAACCCAAGATTTCTCTATAGTCGCCAAAAGCTAGTACTTGCAAATCGATGTGAAATTGATTGACCCACACCGCCGGACGTAAAATTTCCTCAAATTCACTGTCCAAATACCATTAGTTTGAGAGAAAAACATACCAGTTACAGTCGTCAATCATGATGAAAATTTCATCACGTTTCTTAATGTAACTAGCGCCATTTTTCCGACATTTACGGCAGCCAGGTTAGTGGGGTATAACATATAACGCGGCATATTCCAAGCTCTTGTGTATAAAGTTAAAATTAATGAGGTTAAATTGCGTAAAAAGAAGGAAACAATTAGATTGTGGCAAGAGTTCCATGTTCCCCCTTCGAAGTTCTACATGTAACATAATTCTTTTTTTTTATTTATGGCCTTAGGGTAAGGGTATTTGTGTAGTGTTAGGCCATCAATAAAAAGAATTTATTTCCTGTGAAATTTTAAAGAGGGTACATAAGGAAGTCTTTGATTTTTTTTTTTAATTGTTGCTTTAACTTTTTTTTAATTTTGTGAACTTTCAGTTACTGAACTAGGATGTTCATCTAAGCGTGTATCCTTAGCCGAGGTTGATTTAAATATCATTGTTTTTATACCGAGAAAAAAGGCAAGTAAATAGTTTTATTATTAAGTTTCTATACAGTGGTAAGGCTAGTAGAAAATCCATTATCAGAAAAGAACACTTTTGAATTGCATTTTTTAGAATTATGTTATGACATACCTTTTGTTATTTGAACCCACAGAAATGGGTAGTTTATCTGTTTGTATTGTGTGGGTGTTCGTTGTTGTTTTGTTTGTTTGCTTTTATAAACACATTAATATAATGTAACAAGAACAGATACCATATTTAAGAGTATAATACCAACAGGCAAAGTCTAACAGTATTTCGCTTGATCATATTGTTGGGTTGTGACAATTAGCGACCCTGGGTCACTAGTGACCGAGGGTCGCTAATTGTCACAACCCCATATCGTTGCAGAAATATTCGGAATGTTAAGACTAATAGTGTATGTTGGTACTTGCAAAAAAAAAAAAAAAAAAAATACCTTTTGTTATTTGAACCCACAGAAATGGGTAGTTTATCTGTTTGTATTGTGTGGGTGTTCGTTGTTGTTTTGTTTGTTTGCTTTTATAAACACATTAATATAATGTAACAAGAACAGATACCATATTTAAGAGTATAATACCAACAGGCAAAGTCTAACAGTATTTCGCTTGATCATATTGTTGGGTTGTGACAATTAGCGACCCTGGGTCACTAGTGGCCCTGATGAATTCATCAGACTTGTACGGAATAAACTGCATAATTCTGCAGTTTATTCCGTACAAGTCTGAAGAATTCATCAGGTCACTAGTGACCGAGGGTCGCTAATTGTCACAACCCCATATCGTTGCAGAAATATTCGGAATGTTAAGACTAATAGTGTATGTTGGTACTTGCTCAGAAAAGATATTCTTAAAGGTCCCAGGAAATGCAAATAGAATTGATGGGATTTGTGTCAAGTCTACAAGGAGGGACTAGAAAGCATTCAATATTGGATTGGTGATGACATCATTTGTGGTACCATTGATTTATCAGAGAGTAATAGAAAATTGGGGATGACCGGTGTGGATCTATTCATGACACTGACTGATAATCAATAGTTTCACAAATGATGTCACTGGTAGTGTATTCTTTTTTCTGACCATGTGTATTGCAATGGAATGTCCCACAAAGATTTGAAGTAGGTTTATCATCTCATTTCCTGGGACCTTTAATGATGACAATTTGTAAATTGTCTTGATACAAGACATTTCACTTTCTGTTGACAGCAATATTGGTAATTAAAAAATGCTTGACGGGTACATGCTATGACTATATCAAAATTGATTTTGGTTTTGAACCTTCATATATACTTTCAAGAGTTCAACCCGATCGCTAATACAATGTAGCTAATACATTTCCAGATCAGTCTATGTTAATCCCACAATGCATCATAACACGATTTTGAGTTTCATCCCCCAGCCTCGCGACAGCCAAATCAGATTGGCGCATCACAGCAGTTTAAGTGAATGACTTTACATGACCCCTAGATGACCGTTAGTTTCTATTTTGCAATACATAATGTCAACTCTTTCCAAATGATCCTCTTGACAAGGTTGTCTAAGTAACCATCAATTTTAAAATCCCTTTTTGTAGTTTGGACATTGTCAGGAAACAAGGACTACATAGGAATGACAAGTCCTACATAGGAAAGAGATTATGCATATCAGGTTAAGTAGAGAAAACAAAACTTTTGGTTTTCTCTACTTAACCTGATGAAGGGCGATGCCCGAAACTGTTGTTTTCTTCTAATAAATTATATATTTCGGCATTGGACATTTACCACTGACTCATATTGACTCATTTTTCTATATATATATATATATATTTATAAGAGTTCATTTCCAATGATGTACACTAGTTTCACGTTTCAAGCATACTCCGTTTCAAGGTTATGGGCTTCAACATTTTCCGATCACTTCAGATTTTTGAAAAAGTTTGCTAATTTCTTACAGAAAATAATCGAAATATCCAACTTTTTTTACATGAAATTGTTCTTAACATCATTCTTAGCAAAATTAACCCCCAAATGAAAACTTTGACAGTGATACCGTGTTGAAAATAATTGAAACATAAATTCAGTGGTTTTGCTAAAAATTCTCAAATTGAAAAACAAGTGATTTTTATGCGGTATTCGATTTTCATCTCAACGTGAGATTCCCTTTACAGTGAATTTTGTTTCAAGATCGTGGTTTTATGGGAAGTAGTTTGCCCAAATTTGGTCTGCAAATATGTTTTCCAAAAGTTCCTAAATCCACTTCACACATCAAAAAAAAAAAGAAATACATAGAAAACCCTGTAAAAATCAGAGAGTAAACTATTGTGTTTTCGACTTTTACATGCGGAATTATTCATTGAAAACAAATTTATATGAAAAGATAAAGTGCAATGTGATTATTTGAAAAAATAATGGTGATTTTCTCAGAACTATGAAAGTGGATTTAGGCCCTTTTGGAAATCATCTCCTCATAAGTCTACCGGTTGCCTTGTGTAATGTTTAGTCTCATTGTTGTAATTCATTAACTATTCTTACAATTTCTTACTAAAATCACGAAATGACAGGTGATTTTCCAGAAGACAGCATATTTCCAAAGAACAAACTTTAAAGTGGAACAAATATTCAAACAGTTCAGTTTGTTGCCTCTATATTATAGTAGTGTTGGAAAACCGGTGTACTTCTTCCCTCTTTCCCCACGGTTTGTTTCCACCTCAATGTCTGCTTTAGAAACACGTTTCTTTCTCTGTGTTCGCTTGTCCATTTTCTGGAATTGGAAATGGCAGTTGCTCGTTAAAGCGGCTGGTCTGGTCTGTTTTGGGACCATCAGCGCCATCTTCGTCTTGAGTCCTATCTTCAGCTGGATCTGGGTCCTCTTGCTCCTGATGTTCTTGCTCCTGACTAGTTTCGTCCTGCGGTAAAATATGATATCCCTCTGACCCTTCACTCTTTCCTTCTCCAGTGGTTGTAACTGGTTGAGGACATTCTGAGTCGTTTATTTCCTTCTCTGACTCCTCTCTGTTTCGGCAAAGTCTGCAAAGCACGATGATTAAACCTGCTGCAATCACGCACAATCCCAAAAAGATTAATATGGCCAATCCAAGAACCCACCAGTTAAATTTACTAGAGACAGGAGTGGTGCGATGGGATGAAATAAAATGTGAGCTTGATGACGTAGGAGTCAAAACAGGTGTTGTATTGTTCCCTTTGGTTTGAATGCTATCGAGGTGGCTTGTGGTGTTTGATGGGGGAGAAATCATGGAGTCAGCCTCTGTCGTTGTTGTGAGCACAATCCGGTGAACATCTGCCCAATAAGCTGTTTTGGAAAAGAAAAGGAAAAACATTAGGTACAATCTCAATGTAAGCTTCATTGGAAACTGTTTGTTCTCTTGATTTTTCTCCAAGGGAGATGTTCAGATTTTGCCATAGATATTCAAAATTGTCTTAAAGGTTTGAACAAAATCTTCCTCAGATCGACAATTAAAAGAGACCCATATAGTATAAAACAATATTTACACTTAAAAGAACATAATGAAATATAAAAATATTCAGACATAATGAAGTGGATCCTTACTGAATTCACTTCCACAATTTCTGGAAGTGATTTCAGTAAGGGTCTATTCTCATGGCACTCGTATTCTATTTCAAAAACAGCCTCGTCCCCCTCCCGAACTTTACCTCATCAAAATATAGATTATTATATGGATAGCATGATACAGGGGAGCGTTGGGCCACACACCTGCTACCTCTTTTGAAATTTGAATACCACTTCATGTTAATCGTGAAAATATTGGAATATTATTTCAAGACTGGCAAATTAGCAACAAGTATTTCAATTCCCTTCGGCTTTCTACGATTATTTTCTTGTCAGATTTATACACTACCTATTGAAATTGGCTATAGCATTAAGAAAAATAAACGCCAATGCCATTAGTATATCAACTATCAGAGACTTACCTGGGCAATGTTCCTGACATTCTTCATCGCCTGCAAAATCTTGTGTCGGATGGCACCATACAGCACAGTCGTTACATCGTCCCGTCTCTTGTTCACAATATCGATCAAGTTCCTTTCCGCAGGCGTTGTAACAAAAACCTGCCCATTGCTCATCTGGATCTCTGAGAGACAAAGAGCTGCCAACCACTGGTAGCAGAACGCTAGATATATTAAAAATCAAATTAAATGACATTATATTCTTGTTGTTGACGCACAAGCAAGTTACTAGCAAATCAAGAGAAAACCTGAAAACCTTCGCCCGAATAGCAAAACACTTTCGCCGGGGGGAATCCTTACTATTCGAACGACGATGCTTACTAAGAGAAGGAGCATTTAGCCTATCTACTGAGGCAGCCCTTTATTTTCTTTTGTAATGCCGTGTAACCGCCTATACGGCTTTTATATGTTCTGGGTTTCTATCGCGCGAGCTTCTACCGGATAACATGCAATGAATAATATTATTAAAATAAGAGTATGAATTGGAAAACGCCTTACAAGGCTACGCGGGATCGAAAAGAGGGACTCCCTACTATGGACAATTATAAGTATACTAACAAAGACACACCAAACAACAGCTCTCATTAGCAACTTTGCCTTTCCTTCTTCAATCTAATTACGTTTCTTGGACGTCTGAAAAAGGTTATTATAAATTGTTAAAAAACAACCAGATCAATGGCCCAAATAATACCTTTTAATGAGACATTTTTGTCAGTGGGTACTTCATATCAACTTGTAATGATGACCATTACTAATTTAAATTTCATTATCATTATCTTGGAAAGGTTCGTAAAGTACCAGCTCAAAGGTGCATAAAACGAGATACATTTCTTTTATAATTTACATAAAGAAGTTTAAAGATGAAAGCGGTATAGAAAGTACACATAGCCATCCCGCTTTCCATCTGGCTGATTTTCAAAAGGGCTTTACATTCTATATTCTTTTTTAATTTAGCCTTATTGTAATTTCCCTCTTATCTATCTTGTTCATATGATTGATATGTCTCTTTTTTAAATCCCGTTATGAATTTTAATAATGAATTTCTTCTCACCCACCAAACTATCGCAGTCCGATGCAATGTCATGATCCTTCTTTCCTTTTCTCCATGCCAACGATCTCATGCCTGAGTTTTTCAGTATGGTCTTTTTTGTTGAAATACTTTAAGTTCCCCATATTTTGCCCATACACTCCCTGATCAGGCAGTCCAAACAAGGTTCGACCCTTTTCATTAAACTCCACTGCGTCTTTTTCGTCATGATGAAGCGTGGATCAGTGTGCTATGCCCAACCATAAACGGTCACACCGTCGGACCACGTCTGTCCTGCGAAAGACGTATTTCAAAGTAACACCACTCGAAGGCATGGATTACAATTTTATCACTGTGTGTTCAAGGCATATAAATAGTGGGAATTCCCCCTCAGGAGTCTTTAGTCTCCAGAAAAAACCCGACTGGTTCACACGCATTCAAGGCAGGTAATGACGTGTGACTGGAATTCCCCAACTTCCTGTTAGCTCAGTGCTTAGCACTGCATATTGCGTGATATCGTATCTTCAAAGCTCATCACCACCCTACTGCATTGCCGCCTTACTGTTTGCCCTCCATTACGATTGAAAATTATATAATTATAAGTAAAGTTCTTTATTGGTCACTCGATCGGATTTGGCTTCCTTGTGAAATCTTACCGTCTTTTTAATGTCAGACACTGTCCCTTCCAAGCCAGTAAAACAAATGCGTTTATTGTGAACAAGGATTGGGGAATGCCGTAAGCAGCCACTTAGATCTCAAACCTTACTTGTACGAGGTGAAAGCTGTCCTCAGATGAGCCTAGTAGGCCTAAGACTCCGCAACTTATACAGATTTCCCAGTTTGAATAGGGTAATAGCCTCTATTGTTGTTGTAGGTGGAGGTATGAAGTGAGGGGATTAGTATAGAAAAAACCTTTAGTTCCGTGTATTTTGTGGTAATGATGTTGCTCTATAGCATGATAGCCAACCCTGAGCGTTTGGACCATCACTGTCTCAATCAATAGTCAAAACATAAACCCTAGAATGTTCAAAAGAGCACGCAAACTAAATCCAGGAATCGTTTATCAGTGAAGCAGCTGAAAGCTGATTTGAATGAATAGTGCAGACAAAGGTGCTGCATGTTACCACAGGTGACTGAAGACCTTCTAACCTTTATATGGTTGTTGTAGGCGATGTTTTAAAACAATTCTGGGTAGACACACTATGCATCACATCGTATAAAATACAACGTATGACTGGACGAACAACGGAACTTTATTTGTAGTTAGGTCAGTTTCTTTCATTCCGATATCTTTTGTATTGCGAGGAGAACATCCGAAGATTTTCTGGGGTATTTCGTCCCCTAGTTTGAGCATGGACAAAGTCCAAACTCCGCCCATAACTCTACCCTCAATTGGAATCTACTATGAGTAGCAAGTTTTTCTTAATCATTAGGCAAACACGTGCACGCATCAATTTATCTGTGCTCGATTCAATTCTAACGTAAGGGATTCCATTTGTTTGATACTGTGGCAGTGGCTCGCAAAACACAGAACCGTGATGAGTGAGCCATGCACTTGTACAGCAAACGTTTTTTATCCCAAGGTTGCAATCGTACGTTCTGCTTTTCACAACAGTTCTGGTGTAATAGATGAGTCACCATCAGTCATTCGCAGGCAACCAAAAAAAAACCGAAAACAACAAAGAGTTTGATCACTCCACATGACCCGTAAAACAATGAATGAAGTGCCCATTAAAGGTGCTTGTCCGAGTGGTTAATGTGTATTGTGTTCTCTACTTTGATATGATAGCCTGGCCCTTGCACATACCCCCAATCAAGTACCGTGGGGAAACAAACTTGCGGATTTTGATGGTAAGACGCAATAATGGCTGTGCAAGGGCCCTATTCAATACTGTGCGAATATTGATGGTTTAACCACTAAACGGCGGTTTTTTGTTTATATCTTGAGAATGGGAAAAAAAAAAAAAACAAATGGATTTGAGGGCGCAAATTTCAGGATGAAAATAAGAAAATACTGCCTTTCATCTGATATCATGAAAACGATTACTACTTCCGTAAATCAGGGGGGTCCCAAAGACGATCGCAACACTCACCTTTAAAGCCACTATCAGTCATTTTTTTCCAAATTCAAAATGCCTATTTTCTACGGTCATATCAACACCTTGTATTAGTGTTCTTTGTGAAAAACAGACACTAAAGCACTTTAAAGTGGTATTGAAGATGCCATTTACGACTGTTTTGTTGGCTAATAAAAGTCGAATCCCGACTTTTATTAGTAAACAATGTAGAAAATCGTCATTTCTTGGCAAATACGGCGCATTAAAGGGAGATGGCCCGATTTAAGGATATGAAGTTTTCATCTTGATAGATTGGCCTTCACTCCAAAACCCCACCTGTCAAGTTTCGCGCCGATATTTCAATCCGTTTTGATACGAGAGCTAAAAACGTGATTTTCTAAGCCCCATAGAGTACTTTGTAGAATTAATATTGGTCGACCAAAATAGGGCACATTTTCGCACGTAACTCCCAAACCAAAAATCCTTCAGCCCTAAGATTTCACAGGGTAAATGAGAAAAATAGTAGCTTTCTTCTGATACCAAAATTTCGACCACTTCCGGTAAAATCTGGGGTTCTGGGGACGAGGCTATTAGCGATCGGGCCATGGACCTTTAAGCTTAGCCACTTACAGGGGGTTTTACTACAACTATTCCCAATACAATAGTGCAAAAAATGGACTTTGGTGAAAAATAGGGGCGCGATTTGCTTACATGTTGAAGAAAATCGCTGATAGTGGCTTTAATAGCGTGTACTCCCATGTTACGTTATCTCAAAGTACAGGCCCTAATTACGTGTTTACAGACTTTTGTTTTAACTGATCTATATTACTTATGATGAAGTAATTGTCAGCATCGGTGTGTCACTGAGAACAACTTATCTGCATACCAATACAGTCAGGCAGCGGGTCTCGCCACGCTGTGCCTGCGAAGGTCACATATATTTTCCTCGTAACAAATTCGTGAATGTAAAGTTTGGTACTTTTGTATTTAAAATACAAAACTCGCCCACGCAAAGGTATTACTATTATTTGAGTCATACCTCAAGCATGAGTAACTTGAATAAGAATTACAGAGCTATGACTAGTGATCTCCAATCGACCCTGTATCCCCCAGTCACATGTTGCGTTCCAATTATGCACCGAATATCATAGATGGCGCAACCAGTATATTTTCGGCTCCTGTACCATTAGACGAACAATTTGACACCTATTTTGTAACGAACCGATTATAAGTCTACCCCATTGTGACCTTCAACCTATTTTGACTCATAACTATTGAACTACAACCTGCAGATATGGCATACTTTTCGACGTGTTTTGATCCTTTTCATATTTTGACCCCTGTATAAACCTTACCCCCCTTAGAATATGTTTCACTCCTTTGCTTTTAGTTAAACATTGTATATGCTGTTTTAAAGGTTTTCTCAATACAATTCTGGAGAAAATGATTCTTTTGCAATTAGTTTTTGTTTAAGGAATCATGTATTCTATTTTGACTGGCCTAGTCACCTAAAAGCGCTCTGAGAGTCGCATATAACATTATGTCATCCACAATATATGAAACGTATGAAAACACCGTATAACAGACTAAGTATTGGCATTCTTTTACATGTTTACAACACTCATATCTCCACTGACATCTTTATCAGGTTTTTCAATTCTGTATCGTTTCATTTTGAACTTGAAATACGTTCGCAGAAAGCTAAACGTTACCTCAAAAAATAAAAACAGACAAACCAAAAACAATCGAATGTATGATTTCGAGACATGCAGCATGTCCCATGTGCAATGTGACACGATCAGTGATCCACCGTAACAATAAAAATATTCCAAATTCTCATTTGTTATTTTTTTCACTTCTAAATTGATAGCCAAAAAGGAAGAAAAGAGTGATTTTCAAAAAATATGAATCTCAATTCAATTATATCCGTAATTGTATCCGTACGGAGAGTAATGACCAAAATGTTCAATTTCGTCCTGCTTATGCTGGTTTAGTCTATCACTTTCAGCGTATATGTTATTATACCTATACGTTTTACAGACGTTTTTTTTTTCTAATTTCTAATTTATCAATCACTGATAGTGCCTTTAGGACATTGATTCATGTGGTGGTAATACTCATTTGTAGCTATGACCTTATTTTTTTTGGTATACCTTATTGAATGCCATTATGTTAAGACACTTTTAATGCGCGAAATTCCCAAGGAAATGTCATATTAATCTAGTTTATCATATAAACTTTGGTTTACTTGACATCCGATGCATCATATTATATGGCTGACATAGACAAAAGAAAAGACATGGACAAAAGAAATCGCCTATGGTAGCAAATCTTAATTATAACCCTTAAGTGCAGTTTAACCCTAATGACGATAGAAATGTCAACTCTAGTGACATTTACAATGATATATTATATACCTTTAGTGTTTTAACCTTGAATATTGTGAAAGGCACAAAACAAAGTGCAGAGAATCCATCGAGCCAGAAATATTTTACAAATACTTCAGGAATGAGTCATGTGAGTAGGCAGATATGCTTTCTTTTCGTTGTCGCCAGATCGACACTACTAGATTTTAACTTAGCAATGCTAATGTACTCAATAAAAATGTTATTAAGGCCCGTGTTGCATATTCTTTACTTCAGCCGACACATATATAATTTAAAATAATAAAATATACAAACGCCTAAATAACCCAAAATTAAAAAGAACACGTCATGTATTCCCCCAAATGTACAACGACATCAGAGTGATGCAGATGGCAGCAAAGATATAAAACAATAGTTTTGCAGCAAAATTGCATATTGATCATCTGTTTTGTTTTCATATGGTCCTTTGTTTTTGTTGTTTTTTCCTTTTTCGGGTGTCTTTCTACATTACATTAAAGACACTATCAGTGATTCACCCGAGAGAGACAAAATATATGAAATTTGCAGGAAAGGCTTAAAAGTGAAGGATAAGTCTGTAGAATTCTGATTAAGTTATTTTGCAACTGAAAAATTGATATAAAAGGAAGAAAATAGCAGTGCTCATTGCTCAAAAGATATGAATCTCCATTCAATTACATGTTGCAGTAAGTGTCCGTACGGCCAGCAACGACTAAAACATCCGATTTTGTCCTTATTACGTTGCATTCAGTCTTCGCACATGAAGGGTATGCTAGGATAACCATACTTGCTACAGACATGCAAAAATCTGATTTTCGGTGATTTTTTCGATTTTCTGATTTAGCAATTCACTGATAGTCCCTTTAAATACAAAAAAATGGGGAAGGCAATTGCAAATACTTTCAATTTTATATTTATTGTTGCCTCAACAGCAGAACTAAACGCAGTAACGAGACGAGATATTTGGAATTGCTCTTACAATGTCGGTCGGTCGGACATTTGTTCCGTCGGTCGGTCTTTGTTCAATCGGTCGGTCGGTCGGTCGGTCGTTGGTCGGTCGGTTGGTTGGTTTTGTGCACAGCATTCCAGTAGCATTAATATAATGCATTATGAATAGCTCAGGGTTTCGAGGCATATTTCTTCTACGTTTATAAAAATAATGTACCAAGTTAAACGCTAGATCTCTCCTGGCGAGAACGCCCATTTTTTTTATTAGAAAGAAATAGCAATTGTATTTTTTAAACATGAATTTTAATCGAAACGAATAGAAGAAATATGCCCTGCGCTGAACCGCTAAATAGCCCCAAGAAAATTAATATACGGGCTCTCTTTGAATCCTTAGGGTGCCTATCATACGTATTAGGAACAATATTCGAAATAAAAAGTAATCGAAAAAAAATTGTTTTTGTTAAATACGTGATTCATAACTACCCTTAATTAGAATGTACTCATAAAACTGAATACTGTCTGATGGTACACTGCACTGCAAACACTAGGTGTTACAATGACAAAGGTGGCCATTTTTCCGGATTCCTAATTAGGCAAGTACTACTAATGTAATTATAACACCAATTTTATTAAATTGCGCATCCATCATTATTTTTTTTAGATTTGATCACCCACTGTTGATTAAATAGCAAAAAAAGTGTAAACAGAATAGAAACGGTTCTACTATTGTTCATACCTGTTTAGATTATAATGTTGGCTAACAAACAGAATGTATAAACTGGAGATTTAGATCTTTGTATTTGGAATGTGGATTGTTTTGTCCGTGGATCGATAGAACAAAAAGATTGAACTTAGGACGAGTTGTTTCATTGCAATATCCATAGACTTTCAGATCCTAGTGTTTGCAGTGTCATGGTACCTTGAGAGCCAAAGTAGTAAGCTAAAGTACGTAGTTTAAGACAATACTGTTACAACAACAATAAGACATGACTTCGTCAATGCCGAAGGTATACGGGAGTTTCCGTAACCTGACCCATGTGACACACTTTTTTCTGACACACTTATGAATTAGGAAACCCTTCGCGGAATAAAGCACGTGTCAGGTTACGGACATTCCCGACATGCTCATTTGCACATCTGAACAAATGAAAAAAAAGAATGTGTTACATTTTCATTACAAAACACCGAATGCAGGGACTATGTTAAAAATAAAACTTGTTTTATGTTATACCTCACATCTTTTCCCCTCTTAAAGGTCCATGGCCCGATCGCTAATAGCCTCGTCCCTAGGGACCCCAGATTTTACCGGAAGTGGTCAAAATTTTGGTATCAGAAGAAAGCTACTATTTTTCTCATTTACCCTGTGAAATTTTAGTGCTAATTGATGTTTGGTTCGGAAGTTACAAACGAAAATGTGCCCCATTTTGGTCGACCAATATTAATTTTACACAGTACTCTATGGGGCTTATAGAATCACGTTTTTAGCTCTCGCATCAAAACGGATTGAAATATCGGCGCGAAACTTTACAGATGGGGTTTTGGGGTGAAGTCCATTCTATCAAAATGAAAACTTCATATACTGAAATCGGGCCATCCCCTTTAATCTTCTTTCAATGATACAGAATAGATCATAAATATTTACGATAATCTTCGTTCCAATTTTAAAATTTACATAGTGGTCTTACGTACAACGTATGGCGAGTTTGGCACTGATTTATCCCAGCATTCAACGTTTCTGAAAAGGCCGCGAGGTAACTATGAACAAAAAAGCAGAATGACCCAGGGGATTATCAGACAGACGAGGAAGTTCATCGATAGTATACATGGTATAGATAACAAAAGATACTATATACATGATATACAAGGCATTCCACTGCAATTTGTCATACAGAAGTCAAATTGTATTTACGTTGAAATCGCCGGGTAAAAAGCATGTGTAAATATACGTGATATGTACATATATCATCTTGTTCATAAAGGCAGTTCATAGAGCAGCAATCCAAAAAAAAATGTTTTGTTAAAACGTGATTCATAACTACCTCTTAAACGAAAGAGTGGAAAAACCACTCTAACGAGTGAACTCTCACTCAAAAAAGAGCCAGCTGAGTGACTCATCTTTTAGTTGAGATCCACTCAAAATAAAGAGTGACAAAATAACTCTAAGGAAATGTGAACTGATAACTCCTTTTTAGAAGGAGTGAACTAGTCACTCTTATAGAGTTTTACTTCTTTAGGAAATTTGTTTGCTGTGAGGTAGATTGTATGTTGTAGGTCATAATTCACTCATAGCATCGTGACAGAATGAAATATTGTGGGCGCATCATTGGATGATTCTCAGTGAGACATGCATGATTGTGGCCTGCAGGCGAATGAATGACGTGTAGGATCACGTATCATGCATGGCCGTGACAGCATGATTGTGCGTTTTCGTCATGTTAAGCCTAGCCTGTGGCCGGGAGCCTGGCGCAGACCGTACCGTGTTGTACGAGTGTAATACAGTAAATACATTTAATCTTCTCCACACTCTGTCGGTAAATGCTAAGAACTGTGACCGACACATACATATACTCACCCGTGAAGATAATCTAATGATTCTTCATAATTTCAACTTCGTTCACATACCGTTTTGGCTGAGGTCCCCTAACTCGTTCCGCCATGTTGTTCGAAAATAAATCACGACGCGATTGCCGGCGTTTCCTGATTGGCTATTAATTCACTCCGAAAAAAGATGAGCATTTTCCCTCACTTTTAGAGCTAAAACCCGATCGATAAGAGTTCAGATGGGCTTCACTCGAAGAAGAGTGGCATTTTTGAGCCACTCGGTAAGAAGATTGAGCTCTGTTAACCTCGAGTGAAGGTGTCGGGTTGCATTTTCCTCGCTCTTTTAGAGCAAAAAGCCACTCGATTAGAGTTAATTTAAAATAACAAACTCGAAATTCAGAGTGATTTTTCACTTCTTATCATTTTAAGAGAGACCCTTAATTCGAATGTACTCCTCAAACTGAATACTGCCTAATGGGACAAAACACTGCAAACACTAAGGTGTTACAATGACAAAGGTGGCCATTTTTCCGGATTCCTAATTAGGCAAGTACTACTAATGTTATTATAACACAAATTTTATTAAATGGCGCATCCATCATTATTTTTTTTTTAGATTTGATCACCCACTGTTGATTAAATAGCAAAAAAGGGTGTAAATCAGAATAGAAACGGTGCTACTATTAAAATTGTTCATACCTGTTTAGATTATAATGTTGGCTAACAAACATAATGTATAAACTTGAGATTTAGATCTTTATACTTGGAATGTGGATTGTTTTGTTCGGGATCGATAGAACAAAAAGATTGAACTTAGGACGAGTTGTTTCATTCCAATATCATAGATTTTCAGATCCTAGTGTTTGCAGTCATGGCACCTTGAGAGCCAAAGTAGTAAGCTAAAATACGTAGTTTAAGACCAATACTGTTACAAACAACATAAGACAATACTTCATCAATGCCGAAGGTATACGGGAGTTTCCGTAACCTGACCCATCTGACACACTTTTTTTTCTGACACACTTATGAATTAGGAAACCCTTCGCGGAATAAAGCACGTGTCAGGTTACGGACACTCCCGACATGCTCATTTGCACATCTGAACATTTTTTTTTTTTTAAATGTGTTACATTTTCATTACAAAACACTGAACGCAGGGACTATGTTAAAAATAAAACTTGTTTTATGTTATACCTTTTCCCCTCTTAATCTTCTTTCATGATTTCCAGAATAGTATAAACAGTGGCCGTAGCAAAAGGGGGGGCAGGGGGGCAGCTGCCCCCCCCCCCCGTGGGAATCTTGCCCCCCTCTTTCCCCCCCTTAAAATTAAGTTGGGATTTTTTTTTTTTTTTTTAATATTTAATTAGTGAATTTTAACATATGCTTGCCCCCTTGAAAATATCTGTGATCCGTGCCCATCTGTGCCCCCCCCTCATCCCCCCCTTTGCCCCCCTGAAAAAAAAAACTGGCTACGCCACTGAATTCATAAATTTATGATAATCTTCGTTCCAATTTAAAAATTTGCATAGTGGTCTTACGCACAACGTACGCGTAGGGCGAGTTTTGGCACTGATTTATCGCAGCATTCAACATTTCTGAAAAGGCCGCGAGGTAACTATGAACAAAAAAGCAGAATGACCCAGGGGATTATCAGACAGACGAGGAAGTTCATCGATAGTATACATGGTATAGAGAACAAAAGATACTATACATGATATACAAGGCATTCCACTGCAATTTGTCATACAGAAGTCAAATTGTATTTACGTTGAAATCGCTGGGTAAAAAGCAAGTGTAAATATACGTGATATGTACATATATATAATCTTGTTCATAAAGGCAGGTCATAGAGCAGCAATCCAAAAATAAAATGTTCTTTTTTAGAAACTGAGACATGTATCTTAAAAATATTTTTATCCTCCTTATACTACAACCTATTTTCATACTAACAAGAGTACAACCTTATACAAAATATGATTATAGAAATACAAAAAGTGCTGTTTAAATCGAGAGGACCAAGAATGTACAAAGGTCGAGATCAGCGTACACATGGTCAGCTGGTCTTCAAAAAGACCACCCAACCAACCAAGTATGTAACTGGTATCATGTATTTACAATTATAAAATGTGACTTAAATAAAAACCTAAAATAGCAAAATTGGTTGGAAAAACGAGCTCCAAAGCTCTAGATAAAGCACTCAAGAAATGTCATAATGTATAACACCATATATATCTGATCTGCTACATTGCATAGCAATTTCTTTTCAGCTGAAGTTTAATTTCAAATTTGCAGTCGAACTCTTCTACTGTACATTTTGTACGGGAGCCACCTCGCTACCATTTAAACGGGCTGTCATATGAGTATCCAGTCTCGGCTTATCATCTTGTATATTATCATGACAAACCACTTTAGACTGTTGGAGTTCATTTGCTATAGCCGCGCTTTCCTTTAAGGGAAATGGAGACCGTGTGTCGCTTTGAGGAAGCAGTTGGTGAGATACACTTGAAGAATCGTCATCTTCTTGGGGTTGAGTAACAATAAGACTACGTTCCTCATTGATATCTTTGTCCTCTTCACGATTGTCATCACTCTGATCATTGGGAAGATTTTCAATGTCAGATTTTCTATTTTGGAACCGAAAGAATAGATCTAAGATCATTCTTTTTATCATATACCGCTTGACAACACAAACAATAATGATTGCTACGATAAGTATAGCTACCAAAGAAATGCCCAATCTGTACATCCACATATGGCTTTCATCATTGAATGTATCAGGAGTAATACTTGTAGTGATATCTGTTGGTGATTGCTCTGTTGGGGTTACACTTGAAATGTATTCAGCGTTTGTCGTTGGTTCTTCTTCAGTACCGGCTGGTGGTTGGGAAGATGGTGATGGCGTCTGGTTTTGAGCATACCATGCTGGAAATAACAGAAAGAATTAAAA
This sequence comes from Ophioderma brevispina, assembly GCA_023653785.1. Taxonomy (NCBI): domain Eukaryota; kingdom Metazoa; phylum Echinodermata; class Ophiuroidea; order Amphilepidida; family Ophiodermatidae; genus Ophioderma; species Ophioderma brevispina. The sequence continues at coordinate 27,840 of JAMKCH010053060.1, forward strand.
AAATCTTCTAATATAAACCGTTTCCAAATAGGCGCACGCACGAATTTCTCAGAACAGGCCTAGGATCGGTATAACAGTTCAGCAGCGCCTTTATATTGATTGGGCAATGCAATAATAATAATAACAATAATATTGTTCTTATAAGGTGCAACATCTTCCGAAGAACTCAGAGCGCACAGGAACAAAGACATTAAATCTGTGAATCAGGAAAAGCTTGATGAAAGAGATGAGTTTTTCAACTTGTTTTTAATTGAAGAACGTGAGGATGTTGCGAAGGCTGTTTGGAAGTGAATTCCAAACGACCTAGGCAGTAGACTAAACGAGCGTTCAGCGGCTGAATAAGGTTAACCCGAGGAATTTGTAAGCAAGTTTTCGGTGGAAAATCGAACAGCACGGGAAGGTTGATAAATACACAAAACAGACGACATGTACTAATTTTCCTTCCGAATACCTTTGACGTGAGAGTGTGGCCTAGCGGTTAGGGTGCTTTCCTGTGGCACAAATTTATACCATCAATTCCCGGGTGTGGAGATCCCGGCGGGGTCACTTGCTGATATTTATTCGGGTACTCAATTCTGGATTTGATCTGTATACCCAGATATTGACTAAATACGGCATAACCGCTTCTTCTCCATGTTCACACCTTGGAATTGGGCAAATGAATCATGAAAGCATCCCGTCCTTCGGAGGGGACGTTAAGCCGTCGGTCCCTTCCAATGAGGGCGCTTTTAGTGTATGTGCCGCGGTGTTTGACAATATATATCGCGCATTATCGCACTGTTCGTTTCCTTTTTGGAGAAAATGGTATTATAAGATCTCATTTTTTGTTGTTGCAGGTATTTTCCCACCTACGATTCCTACATATAAAATGGTGGGACATGTCTCTCTACGCTGTCATTTCATGATCTCAACAGGACAAACAGTGACAAATTAGAAATTATTCCAATCGCATAACCGTCTTGTGCTCATATCAAAACTTAAATAAAAATCCATAAAATGCCACCTCAATCTCTTTCTTTAAATATCTGTGACTAATGTTTTTACAAAAACTCCAACAATTAAAGACAACCTACAAAATGCAAAAAAGAGGATAATTTACTCTCCACGCCAATGCGTTTTAAGAGATCATACTTTTGTTGTACTTAGTAAACTACACACCTGGACAAACTTCCCGACACATTGTGTCATCAAAATGTGCTTTACTGCAGTAGACTCCGCAGTTCTCACACAATTTGGTCGCTTCCTCGCAGAAATGGTCGATATCTTTGCCGCAGACAAAACCATTTGGCTGTCGTTGGCAGTTGCCTACCCATTGCCGGTTAACATCAGGTCCAGACTCTGGTAAATAGGCCGCAAGGATATACTTTGCAGCCGACAGAGCAAAGACAACAATGGTCCAAGCAGGTGTCCTGTGTCATGAAAAAAAGTATTAAAATCAGTCCTTTGCTAATGAGATTGAATAAAGACTATATTGTAAGGCCAACTAAATGATCTAAATTTCGAATATAAAAGTCGCAAAAGATTCCTCAAATTGTGCAGTGACGTACCGTAAGGTTGATAATGTCGATGACATACTCGCTGCTCTATGAATCTTCTGAATGGAAGTTCGCAATATTAATTGTTGGCTTAGCTTTCAAAGATGCAAGCAAAATGACCCACGATAAATATTGCCAACTCTGTGAGTAGAACCTTTCCCTCCGTTATACAACGTTAATCTGCGCACTACAATTGCTATATCAAGTTCGACTCATTGAGGGGAAATACCAAAAAGCGGCTGTGAAGCAACGGGATTTTCCAGATTTAAGGGAATTTTCAAGCCAGAATATTGTTTCCTGTAATTCATCCTCGACTTTTAACCCCTAACCACAACTTTCGATGTCAGCCTTTAACCCTAACAATAACCTAAGGATATCCTAATCCTAACCTAATAATACAGGACCAAATTGGGTATTATATGTGGAAAACACCAAAAATGACCCTTAAAGCCGAACAAAAAAAACACGTTAAGGTGACCTCTTGTTGCAAAAAGTATCTCTATTTTAAAATTAATTTTGTTTGCTCAAAACAGAATATATTAGGCATCGGTACTCTTCCTGGAATGCACGAGTCAAAACTTTTTGTGGTAAGGGTGTTCTTAAGTTTGTTTTAATGGTGTATTCGTTGTTGTTTTATACTTGTTTCTTTTCAGTATTGCTTGTTTTGATTGTTGCTTTACTTACTTCGATGAAGACTTGGTCCAGTGTCTACAGCCATGTCACATAACACCATTAATCATTATTGAGCCAAACAATTGACTGATCAACAACATACACCAATTAAGTACTTAAATTCGATGTACTGAAGGTAAAACTACACTATAATTAGGCCCAAAAATTGTATAAAGTTTAAATGTGCCATTTCAAAAATGGCTGAACTATGACGTAACATTGTTCCTAGAGCTTTATGCATGGCCTCAATTGAAAAGTAGAATTCATTGACAAAATGGTATTGAATTAGTGTTCAGGAACTTGATTATTATATGGTGTTCGTCCAAATGTTGGCTACAGCGACAATTATGTTAGCGTTCATCCTAGCAGGTGGTCAAACCTCTTTGTTCAACTGTTAAAAAACGATCAAGAGGTGATTTTCTTGTTACCTTCATTCTTGCTACTGGGAATTCCATGGCTCGGTTTCCCCAGGTATTTCCATGATGAACTTATGCAATAATTATATATTCCACACGGTAAATTCCAGAGAGACATCTTGATTGGTATATACCAGACGCGACAATTGTTTAGGTCAAAGTCAAAGGTGCACATTTGAAAGGGCATACAATATATCACTGACGCGGGTCACTGATCCAATTGTATGATTTCGCAATCACTTGTCGCGTTATATACAGAGGGTGTTTGAGTCCATCCCGCAATGCCACGTTTGGGCGATTCTTTTTTTACTTGGAAACACCTTCACATGTAATGACATGTGGTTTGTACAGTACAATATTGGTACATTACGCTGCATTTAGACATGTGGATCTGATTTGTGTTGAAACATGTCATATACATCTTGCACCAGGTTTTTCTAAATCAAAATTGTCTGAGGATTAAAAAATCATGGGTGTCGTTTTATAAAATGTGTTATGGATGTAATCTAGGGGGAAAAGTTGATAAAAGATGTCAAAATATAACGGGGCAAAATTGCTTTAAAGTATACAGGGTGTCTCAGAAAGGAACGTTACCCTCCAGGAAACGGCCATTTTTTTTTACTTACTTAATCAATTCTAATCATTTTTTGGCTTTATATTATGAAAAATATGTACTTTTTGAACATATTGTGAAACAAGAAAGAAAACGGTGAAAAAATACCAAAACAATGAGTATTCCATAAAAATGATTTGAAAAAACCTACTTTGTACACGTAAGCCTAAGATTTATAAGGTAATGCCTAAAGCACATGAAAGATGCACTTAATTTGTTCTTCAGAATGAAAGAACCACCTAAATCCCTTCACCAGTCTCTCCCTCATAATGCAAATAGGAATTTTGTTAAAGCGCACTTTCAAAATTAATGGCATGGGGTGACTCCTACAATGGCATACTCTACTGAACTGTTCTTGTCTTGGGTTAAAGGACCACCAATCATCGTGAATGGGTAAAGATTTCCCCAAAGTAGGGTTCCCAGTAAGATGCCATCAAGGGGAACAGAAAAAAGTTCTGGGAGCATGGCAAGTGGGAAGACTCGAAAAGGAGAGAGATTTATGGTTTCGGTCAAAGAAAAACAGGGACAATCAGCCGTAAATAATGCGCTTTATTGCGTAGAGAACTGAACAATGAACTCTAGAACCAGTAATGAACCTTGGAATTTGGGAGTAGTATTGGCCATGAGGGTCTAATACATGTTATGTTGGGGATATTTGCCCTCCACGGTTCCTCGCCTAATGCTAGCCGGGACAAAGTAGGTTGTTTGCATCATTTTAGGGGAAATATTCTTGCTTTTTGGTGATTTTTCACGTTTTCTTCTGTTTCAAAAACCAAATGTTCAAAAGAGTACATATTTTCATAATAGAAACTAAAACGAAGATAAGAATTGAGTAAGTAAGCAAAAATGGCCGTTTCTGGAGGGGGTAACGTTCTTCTGAGACACCCGGTACAATCATGTTTAGTACCTTTCAAGGATTACAGAAAGGTATAGTGTTTGTTTCCCTATCTGAGGGTTATAATAGTACAAGAGTTACAAGGCAAATGGGTTCAAGGTCACACTGGGGGTATTTAGGGTAAAATTTCAGTCATCGGTTTGTCCATAGGGTCTATGGAGATCGTTAGTCATATCTGCGAAAGTCTCACTTTGAAAGGGGATACAGAGAATCTATATTACAATTTCTGATTTAGTAGCCCAAATGATACGATTTAAAACAGTTTCAACAATCGGACCAGTCTATTAAAAATGACTTTGAACTGTCTTGAGCTTATGGTACAAAAAACAAGGTCTTAAATATTCTGGCCAAACTATATCTTTTAGAAACCGTAATTGAGCAACCGAACCCAGGCCTATGTACTAAAACAATAGGCCGTAAATATGGCAAACTATATCTTGTTAAAAAAAAAAAAAACGTAATGAGCAAACCGAAACAGCCTTTGACTAAAACACTGGTCGTAAATTGGCAACCTATCATACCTTTTTTTAGAACCCTTATGACCGACCGAACAGATTGGTATATGTTTCAAAGAATTTTAAACACTTTGTTGTTACCCCTGTACAAATTTTCCCCCTATAAAACACCCAAGAACACATTTTAAAAAAGGACACCCATGATTTTCAGATCTCCATGATGAAAAAATTCTGTATTGGAAAAAACCTTGGTGTCAAAATTGTATATGAAAAAAAAAACTAAACCCCCAATTGCATTTCCCAATGTACTAACTTTTGAATATGGATATGATGTACTGGAGGCTTAAAATGTTGCGATACAAATTGAAGACGTAAAATGACTTGATACAACTAATTTTATTTGGCTTAAAACATGTTTCTCAACATAATTTGGCAAACAAAAATTCAGGTATTTTCGGTGGGAACCTTTGTTATTATTATAGATTGTGTATAGTAGTCACCATACTATAATACAGTGTAAATTTGATGATCGGTCAGGAATAATCCGACCATTTTTTGCCAACCAGAAAGTTCATTTGCCCACTATCAAAGATGACAAACAGATTTGACGAATGACCAAAATTCAATCCCTTACAGAGAACTTCTGTTTACCTATTGTTGATATGTGCTTAATTATAACCTGAACAAATACTATAGTCAGGGAACAGGAATTAGGGGACCAATTGCGCGTATATCAGGGGCGTCGTATGTTAATCAGCACGGCGCGGACCGAGATTGGTTTGGGTGTATTGGCGGGGCGGTATGACAAAGTAGTTGATTAAAATGTAAAAATTTCCATAATTTACACGATGATTCACGTAAGCAAATCTGTTCTAATAAGCTTGACTATTATATTGGATTAGTATTCAAAACAAAAATTATTCAGCACTGTCAAATCACATGAGACGCGCATGTCAATTGGTCGCATAATTCTGCCTCGTCTACAGGTCTAGCTTAAAGGGACACAATGGCACATGAAAAAAAAAATACAGACATAATAAATTGTGTACATGTGTTAACTGCATGGGGGGTCTTAGGGGCCCATTTTTTTCAGCCGGGCCGTTTTTAATGCTGCAATATATTTTGTTAATTTCTTGTATTTGGCTAACTTTTAGTCGTGCTTGCCTTGGCGCGTTAAAAAATCAAACCCGTCCCGTCGTTTTTGAGATAATAAGCATGGGTCAATGGAGCCCCCCCCCCCCCCATGCACTAACGAAGTGCCCGCGTGACAAAAATGAACAAATCTTGATAGAGTTACTGTGTGTCTGATTTTCATAAGCATACACGTAGTGACATAAACAAAGTGTAAAAATTCAATCAAACATTCTTACAAAGTATATAGCCATGGGCCAATTTTAATACATCATTTAGCGGCATTTACGTAGAAACCTATGTAAATTCTACAAGTAATCCTAAAAAATAGAAGGATTATTGAGGACATTATTTATGTTGGTCTGAATATGGTAAATATAGCTCATTCTTAACCAATTTTAAAGCAATCATCAGCACAAGTCTAGTTAATTAATGCCGTAGAAAATGATAACCGAAATTAGTGGCGTTTTTTCGCATTATTTTAACGCAAAATTTAAAATAATGTTTTGCGCAGTTTCTTACGAACATTTTTGCCGGGTCGCATAGCGATCCGGCTATAGAAACCACTGTTCTCAAAATTGGAAAAGGCGTCTAATTGTAACTGAATGTGTTTTTATTTCTGTGTGTTATAATGATTAGATACGTTCCTGAAAATTTGCTGTATTATTATGAGATGTATGTAAATGAATTTTCAAGGGACAAAAACGACAAAGTAACAGCTAATGTTTCAGGAAAATATAAAATATACTTCTAGACTCAACTGGAGACTGTGTTTTCACACATTTTACACTGAATGGAGATACATGCATAACAACCATAGCTAACTGTGGTCAATTCAAAATATGCAGGACAATGGGTGAAGGTCATCTGTTTTCAGGGATGTCTGTGGCTGTATGTCAACACATTTGCCCATATTGGAAAAACATGTGTAGACTTGCTCCAAGATCCAAGTCCATTACTATTATTATCATCTCTGCCTTAACATGTTATGAGTGTTATTAATTACACATTACAGAGGGCTGGCGCAGTCTGGAAGCAATACTTCTTACAAACCCTGGTATGCGATGGTCAAGGTAGCCATATTCCCATATCAGGCTCAGCATTGAAAAGCAAATCTAACAGCTAGCAGCATGAGTATGTGCATTATATTCAGCATACCTATAGTATTTTGAAGTCTAAATTGACCAAATAATTTAACTTGATTCGAGTGCCTACTTGAATATATTACTTGATTTGCGCTGTTATTTGAGCTAGTTTATTTGTTTGGATCTAATATTTGAAGAAAACCATTTTAATTATTCTGGGTGTGTATAAACAAACCTTTTCTGGTATACTGGGTCAGTAATAGGCCAAATATATATTTTGGTATGTTACTTATGGAAAGAGGCACTCAAGTTTATGTTTATATTCCCTTGGCCTGTGTAATCATTTAGATTTATTATCATCAAAAATATTCGAGGATTCAGGCCACGACGCAGATTCCGGATTCGAGTATTTTGTAATTAGTGAAAATTGATGGTAATCGTATAACAACATGTTTTAATACCGTAGCATATTAAATTTAAAGCTATTTAAAATGCGCGAGTAACCATGGTACGTCCATGGTGTAACATAAAATTTCTCTTTCTGGCTTTTATTTGTGAATAAGTAACTACCTCTTCTAAAGTGTGGACGGCCCAAAATTTTGAATGAAGTGACATTTGCTGAAACCCATTAGAGTCTATTATATTTTCAGCAGTTGTGTAAATAAAAATTTGAAATGCTATGGCAAAAAATCTTATTGAAAATTTCGCTGTCTTTGGCAGCGAGAAAGGAATTCTTTGAGCTAAACGTCTTCACTCCTTTGGATGGTATGTTTATTTATTTCAGGTTTGGAATTTTCTTAAAAAAACTTGGTTTCTCGACCGAGAACCTCAAAAACTATTTTATAAATTATTTTGTTTTTAAAAATTTGCCATGTCCCTTTAATAACCATAAAATCACCAATCTTGCATTTATATGCTATTTCTTGTATCAAACTGTATTTTTCGTACAAAAATTGTTTTGTTACCTTAAGTAAAACTCTGTTAAATAAAATGTTTTCTGCCATATTTTCTTTTGCAAATTGCAATCTTCCAATTCCCCTTTTACAATGGCAACACATCAAAACATCTCCATTAATATCGGATATTATATTCATTTCTATTTCTTTATACAATGTTTAACCCAAGTAAAGTTCAATCCCACTAGAAAACCAAGTGCTATACTTAATGTCTCTTTCTGTTGTCCTTCAAATTCTTTAAACACTTAACCTGGAACTCGTGCTAGCACATTCATAGTAAATATTGGCTTAAATGGTTCAAAAGGGGAAGGGGAAGGGGAGGTGATGGGAAAGTATTTAAGTGGTCGAACTCAATACTTCCGTTAACGTCATACTACTTTCTGATTGTTGCAATATAGTGTGTGGAATGCCTCAAGGCTCCATTGATGGGTCCTCTTGGCGACTATAATCTATTTAGATATTAATGATTTTCCTAACTACTTATCCCATTGTAAGTTAGTATGTATTCAACTGGTGAACCATTATCTATTATTCTTCCAACTCAATTGAATATATTTCAAAATTTAATTAATGAAGATCTTTCACACTTTAACAAATGGCTTGAAAGTCAACTAAGTCTTAAATGTTATAAGTTACAAATTTTATGTTACTGAGGTTCAAGACAAGCGTTTATATACGGCTACAGATCAAATTAATGATTTGTCTATTCAAAATTAATAATGTCAGTCTTCAAAGGGTAGCATGATTTAAGCCTGGGAGTTATCATTGAGAGAACATGAACATGGAAGCAGCAAATTGAAAATGTTCGCAAAAAGTCACTTAAAGGTATGTTTATGTTAAAAAATGCAAGTCACTTGTTCCAAATGATATCTTAACTACTCTCTATAATGCCATTATCCTCCCACACTTAGACTATTGCGATGTTGTTTGGGGAAATTGTGGTACAACAGTAGCAAATGAGTCTTAAGATATACAGAACAGCGGCCAGCACGTATAATATGTGGTGTAGCCTGGGATACCCCTAGTCATGAAGATCTTAATCACCTTGGTTGGCAACGTCTTTTCTCATAGGCAAAGTTACAATTGTTCGCTTTTGGTTTACAAATTTTGACCTGACCTCCATATCTTTCTGGCATTTTTTCAGTTTCACTAGACAATAATGTTTAAACTTTCGTCACAGCATGTATAATGTTACAATTCCGCAACCCAAAACGGAGTGCAAGAAGCGTGTCTATCCTACAGAGGTGCAGTAATTGGAACAATATTGATGCTAAAACTTCAAAAAATCGCAACTTCAGTATATTAAGAATAAGTTAGGGCACATTTCATCTAAGCCTTCTACATGATTTTCTTGGGTTTAATTTTGTTGTTAGCACATGCCATTGTATAAAAAAGTACATTTGCGTTGGTCTTTTCCACTCTAATTGTTGTAACCACGGCCCTAGTTAAAAAACCGCCTTATGGTTGAACTGGCCTCCGTGGTAAAATAAAGGGAATGAAATGAATGGGTCACACACCAGGGAGTTTGGGATAAAGGATAAGCAATCACTGACCTCCCGGCGGTAAACAAGTGTGGGCACATGAGCTGCTCTCGGGTTGCAGTTTCATTGATATACGGCCCCGTGGCAAGACACTCTGGCTAGAAAATCTAGGGCAATCTGCGGTCAAAAATTGCTTATGTCTCGCTAATTTTGAGAAGAGTTACAGTTGATGGCCTAAAACAAAGGAACCACTGAAGTGAATCGGGTCAGAAGTGACCCAAAAAGTCCAGGCAAGGGTTTTTTAAAAAATCATACGCGACCCGGCACAGTTTTTTCAAATACTTGTTTTTTTAGTTTTTATTTCTCTATTGTTGATGTCTTTGAAGCCTTCTAAAGGGACCAGAAGCATTCAAAATTTGGGTTGGTGATGATATATTTGTGGTACCATGATTTATCAGAGAGTAATGAAAAATTCCAGATGACTGGTGTGAATATATTCATGACTGCTAACCAATAGTTCACAAAATGTTGTCAAGGGTTGTGCATTCTTTGTCCTGGACTGTTTATTGCAATGGAATGTCCCACACAAATTTGGAGAAGATTCTTTCTTGACCTTGTCTCTTGATAATTAAACATGAAGGAGGTCAAGAACAAATTGGTCTAGCAGACCATGCACACAAAAACACGCATTGCTTGTATGACCAATATTTCTGAGGACTACAAAGGAACAACGTCCTTGCAAGTAAAGCCAAAAAGGGAATAAACCCGTTATTATATTTCAGGACTTGTTTGAAAGAATTTCTTTTTGTGATTTAAGTCGTTGGAAGTATAATGTATACAAGTACACACATTCTTAAATTGTTAAAAATCTTTTATTTACTATTACACCGTCGTGTTTGTGTGAGGCGGGTAAGTGATATAATTGTTTTTAAAATTTAGTTTATCTTTGAGTTCTATTTAAAAAAAAAGCACTGATATAAAAACAACATATTCATTACTAATTGTATATCCAGCATAAATTAAATGTTTTGATGTTTTATCGTGTTTTTTGTTTTATTTTTCACCAGTTTAATAGCTAAACAAGAACGCCATATATCGTCATTTACCGTTCAGTTTTCATACCGTTTTCTCTGAAATGATTTGTTGACAAAGTTCCAAAATCAAGGGTCTTTCGAATTAAGTTTTCGTACTAAGAACAACACATGTTATCAGGAGAATAAAAGTCCAGCCTCATGATTGGAATGTTTATTATAAACAATGCTGCCCTTAGTTTTCTCGAAGCCATCCTACTAGAACAACGTAAAACTCTGTTTTTTATGATTAAGCCTATATACATAAATATTATACTGGATGATGAAAAACCTTAATTGGATATCTGTCCCTGTGTCTGCAGGATAAGAAGTCAGAGAGCGACCAGTCCTGGTCTGTTCTAGAAAAATTATGGTCGTTATCTGTCCATTGTTCCTGGTTTGCGTTTTGCTGCTGCCCAATTACATTGTTTGATACAAGGTCATAGTGTCCACTTCCATCCTTTGTATACTGCAACCGTTTCCTGGGACACTTTACATTCTCAAATCTTCATTGTTGTTCCTATTCTAACAATATGCAGAGCGAAACAACGGACAATTGCCATAAAACATAACCCCCAAAATAGAGCGACTCCGATTCCTACTACCACCAGAGATCACGGGTGATAATTGTTGTACTTGCGCTAGCTACCAGTGCAGGTGTAAGGTGTGAAATGGATTCTGAAGCAAATCGTTCGGTGTCATCAAAGTTTCAGGCGGAGTGGTGTTCAGAATGCGTCGTCGAAACCCTAATTTTCTGATTGTGATTGCCTTGGTGGTTGAAATGATGCATTAGACCCTTGTTCGGTAGTATGAAAGTGGTTCGAAGCCCAGAAAGCTGTATTGATAAATAACAAGTGAAAGGTACTAGGGCGCTTAATAAAAAATGTGGTATTATGAATTTGAAAAAACAAATAGAATAAAAATCCCATGCAAAGTACAAATGAATGACATACGATATTTGGATTGAAAGAAGAGCCAAAAAACTTCAGACATATGAAGAAAAATTAGTTCCTTTCCTTTGAAAGTCATGATCTGATTTTATCTTTGTGGTTAAACTCGCATAAAATTCAGATGGTGGGGGCATAATATGGGATCTTTCAGGTCTTTAAAAACCTATAAAATTCCACATATTAGTAATGTATGGACCCCATCTTAAACTTAAGGATATTTAACCAAATAAAAATGCCGAATATGACTTTCTAATGCTTAGATACATATCTCGTACTTTTTACTCTTTTATCAAATTTGTGAATGTTAACTAAATATAGAGAGATTTGTGGTAATTTCTAGCTTTTTAAGATCTTTGAATGCAGCCATACCAGCCGCCATCTTTATGTGTGACCGTGTTAAAAAGTGTCGGAGCTCCAGAAAATGGCAGATGCAAGAAGTTAACGCATGGTTACATGACATACCAACCGACCCCCCTCCACCTCTGGATCCTGACACCCCCACCCCAACCCTGCAGGATGGGTATAGCATGCTTAAAACACGAGAATCGTGTGAACCCGTTCCTGGTATTAGAGAAGAAATGTGGGCAAAAAACGTTTCCCTTGGCGGCCATTTTGAAATTCAAGATGACTTCCACAACCACATGGTCCAATGTAGTTATTAAATGTTATTTGATTTCTGGACCCTGAAAACATGGGTATAGATGCCATATGGCTCTACTAGTTTCAGAGACAAGTATGGCAAAAACAACTTTCCTTGGCGGCCATTTTTGAATTTCTAGATATCCGCCACAGCCACATGATCTAGTGCTGTTGCATTGAGATTTACACAATAGGTTTAGATGGTGGAATTACAATTCAATGTGCTTTAAAAGCCAAGATATAGCAAATTAAAATTAAAGATTCAAAATAACGGCCATTTTGAAATCCAAGATGGCCGCTTATGTGCAATTTTGATTTTCTGTTTCTGTGACAGCTGAACTTTAGAAAAACGCAAAAAATAGCAAATCTCCATAAAAAGCCAACGAATAGTAATATTTGAACCTGCTATTTAAGCCTGCTTCTATAAGTCTCAGAGACCGGGATATGCGTTAAAGTAGACGTAATTTGGTGTTCATTTTGAAATTCAAGATGGCTGCCACAAGTGACACAACCTATTGGTTCAGTTCTGTTATAAATATTCTTATTGGATTCCTTGATCCAGAAAACATAGACATAGGCACCGGAGACATGCCTGTACAAGTCCCAGAAAAGAGATATATGGGCAAAAGTAACAGCTTGGCGTTAACTTTGAACTTCAAAATGCCCGCCTCGGCAAAATACTGAAACCAACTGATTTAATAATGTCAACAATGTTTCAAATGGATTCCTTGATCCTAAAAACAGAAAAAGACAACAGAATTTCGCCTCTTAAAGGCTCAGAGACGGAGATATGGGCAAAAGATGACAGTAAGTCAATTTGGCGGCCTTTTGAAGTTTTTTAATTAAAATGGCTGCCACAGCCACAAGATACCGAAAAACCAACTTGATTCCAATAATGCCAAAATGTTTTAATGGACCTACTGATCCTGAAAACATGATAAAGGCTCAGAAGGAGAAACGGACGTGGCGAGGTAAGGAGTATGGGCAAAAAAAAGATAGTGGCGGCCATTTTGCAGTTTAGTAGGAATGACCGACTACGCCAAATAACATAACAAAACGAAGCTGAAAATTTTCAAATGTTTCAGCGGGTCTCCGAAAATAAAATGATACCACTCGCGGAGGATCTGGGGTGAGTGTGCAGGGGGTCTTTATTTCTAGCTGCATGCCTATTTCGTTTTGATTTCAAAACTGATAAACTTGAGTTTTAAAACTGTTGCCCGTAAATGGGAGGAGTATTAGAGCAGGATTGCATTAGAATGTTTGTTACGGGAATCGTGTGGGGGGACTGGACTGGTACCGCGTTTATTTAATTCCAAGGTTCTGTAGCGAGAACCATGAAGTTTAATTTTTGTACAAGTTTGATTACTCAACTCAGTCAACTGGATGTAAGACTGGATCTAAATGATGAGACGGTGAGTTTTTTGTTTTTGTTTTGTTTTGTGTGTGTGTGTGTTTTTTTTTTTTTTTTGGCTGACCTTGATCATGTAGGCTGATCAATATAGGACATAATAGCAATATGTCAATTGCTAAATAATTGTTTGCAGAAGTTTTGAGTAAAGTTGTCTGGTCGAGGCATAGGCTCGGGATGCTCAGTCTGACATCCAAAAAACTGCGCCCATTTCGTCATGCCTCGTGTAAAACTGTCTGGTGCAAATGCAGTATGGTGAGCATTCATTATCATAAAAAATTGCTGATCTTTATGAAGCAATATTGTTGGTCAGTACATACTTTAGCAGGTGTATTTGAACAAGTGGAATATTGCATTGTCCCTGTTTCAGGTAGTTCAAGCTTTGCGAGGTTAAATTTAAGTTAATTTCAATCATAAATGCAAATGAGAGTAATTTATTCAAATACGTTTATGTACTGTTGGGTGGGGCTAATGTCCTCTGTTTGGATACCAAAAAATGTGTATGACAAGCCAAAGGTGTCAAGATTTTAGTATTAACTTGATGTATTTTGCTATAGATTGTAATTGTGTGGGGATGTATGGCAAGCAAAATGTTTTGTAGATTGTGTGAGGTACTGGTGTCAATTTTTTGTTGATGAGTTTGGCTTGTCATTGTGTGAGTTGTATTGTAGTTAGCCATGTTGAGTGATTGTGGTCATGTGGAAATAAGACAGGTCAAGCAAACCATGTTGCTTTGATTTGGCGATTGAACCTTTTGTGACGACTGACTGGTAAAACTATAGCTACTTTGGGGTTTCTTGTAAACATTAAGGAAGGGTGTTGTAAATTATTTAGGGATTTTGATGTAAACATCAAGGGACAATGTAAAAGAAGAGGCTCACATGTGAAGTGATATCTTAGCAAAACCAGTCATTTGGCGACAAATGAGCGATGTATGACTATGACTAATGAGGGTGCCTTTTCCAATTTGGAGATGATTGTAATTGCTTTTATGAGCAAATTTAGTGAATTTGGTATTTATGATGATGATTGAAAAGGCGTCCTGACATGAAAAGAAAAGATGATGTATCCAAAAAATAGATCAAAGTTAAACTATGTGCATGTTCTTATCTTTCCAGGTTAGCAAACGGTGGTTTCTGTGCTGCTAACTTACCCACGGTTTTTGGAAATTGTTTGTCTCTTTTGCACGCAGTTTTTTTGTATTTTATCATGTTTATCCGCTCCGGAGCGTCCACTGATCTGTGTGGGAGCGCCCCTAGCGTATGCCACGATAAAAAAAAAAAAAAAAAAAAGGGGGGGGGGGGGGGGGGGGGGGGGGGGGGGGGGGGGGGGGGGGGGGGGGGGGGGGGGGGGGGGTGGTAGGACATGCCAAACTAACAGCAACAGCGAATTCAAAACGGCATCAACTTCCGGGTGATAGTCTGTTTCAAAGACTTAACGGTAGGAGGGCGCTCTTACGCATATTGAACGGTTGACTTGACTAAAGACTAGGCTTGGTCAAGCATATTTAAATCTAAATGACCGTTATTGGAAATTACACTATTTTGCAGCGGGGTTAATCCACTAACCCCGACGGATTTTGAAGTCAATATTTTTCTTCTAAATTATCATGATATTACTAAGATCTTTTGAACAAAGGTTTAAGAGATGTCACTGGGACCGAGACTGCCATAGTAAATGCACGTAGCAGTTCCACAAATTACCGTTTGGAAATCTCCAATACCCAAATCAAGTAGATCGTGTCCTACCTCACCCCCCCCCCCACCCGATCGATCGCGCGCACACCATTTCGCCATTCAAGCTACAACCTTTTGAATGCATTGTGTTGTAAGTTTATGATACTTCTATGTTAAACCATGGAAGAAAGAGATAAGAAGGAACCACAACGACTTCCACAATCCGATTTTAGTCTGTTTATCCATTCACCCGCACAAAAGGAAGGGATTCAAAAACCTGTAGAATATTTTGAAAACTCTATGTCCGAACACGTAAAAGTGTAAAAGTATATTGCATATTACAACATGTTCCGGTGGTCTCCGGTGTGTATTTGTTGTTGTTTTCGTTATATAAGAAGTTAATGTACATCGTTATGCGTTCAGCTTTACTGCCCATGACTGCCCAGTGTGAAAAATAAAGGATGAGAGTTTGACTAAATTTGAAAGTTGGATCGGGGGGGGGGCGTCTTGGATTTTCGTTGGGCACCCATGCTCATTCCAGGGGTTCTGAAAGTGACCTCTAACGTGACCAATTTTTCAGTTAAAATATACCCGGCCCCTAATTGGACCAGCTTAGGTGAAAATATACTAGTTTTCAGTGAAAATATAACGGTACAGCAGTAATATGACATCCTTACTGTGCCTTTTTAAATATATTTTCCACTAGTATTATCCCAGTTATATACTCTCTTTTGAAATTACACTTATAATGTATTATAAACATCTTTACTTGTATGCAAAATAATTTTGATTAATATTGTAACAATTAATTTTTCACTGTAATGCATTATTTACATATTTATTTAACATATTGTTTTTGCTGTAGGCCTATTCTTTGATTAACAAATAAAAATTTATTGAAGATTGAACGTAATTTGCAGTGAGATTATACTCCTTGCGGGGCCTGTTCTCAATACATGAAAAAAGATACACATTTAAAATAGCCAACATACATACATTTGCAGCTAGTCCCTCTTTTTTCGGAACGAGCATGGGTTCCCGAGCACAATCCAAGAACCCCCGGGCGTGTTGATCGGTTTCCATGGATGCGGCCATATGTTTGAGTTTTCGCTGATTCTCGATGACCCGGAATCTTTTTGCAATGAAGAAACAACCACGAACTGAGAATTTTCTCGAGCCAGAAATTCTGAATAGGATTATCCTCGGAAGGGCCACTTGAGAGAATATGAATAACAATTGCAATTATAGGGCGGCAGATAGATCGCTCAAACGTCAAGTGGGTCGTTGTGGTTCCTTCTTATCTCTTTCTTCCATGGTTAAACAAAACAGATCGCTGGTAATTTTCCCCGGTAAAATGAAAGAGGACTTTGTTTTTTTGTTAACTTATTTGTTTTCAAACATTACATCAGACTTCTAGAGTTGAAAATACGGTAAATATCCCACCTGGGCATATGCGACGACACTTTTCTTCATCAAAGAAGACTTCTGTTGGAAGACAATATACTCGCAATGGAAGACAATCGCCGTCCAACCACTACCATACAAATCTAACCTCGTTCCACTGGACTCGTTGCAGTGACCCGACCACTGTACGTCTTTGTCTTCTTTCTGGGGACAAACCACTGGTTCTATTGTTGCTTACCAGTCAAAGGAAGCTGAATGTAAAGTCAAAAATACTCTCAGATGTTTATTATTCTATCGTGCGCTGAGAAATCAAGGTCTAACTAAAACTTTTGGTTTTTGTGAGATATGGTTTGAACTTTACATTCGCTAAGCTTAAAATAATATTATATTTGCTTAGGTTTGTTTTTTTTCAAATGTAATTTGTTTAAAGTCCCACTTCCGGTATTTCTTTTGTTTTATACTGATTTTGTGCCTTAAACTTCCATATCTCAAAATGACCAAAGTCATTAATCTGTAATCGGTAATCTCAGGTACGATACCTGGAACTATTTTTTCAAGATATTATAAAGTACGTAGCCCAAGTACTTGTAATGCTCATTAAAATAAAACCTTAAAGACACACTGTCACTTTTGGAAATTGGGCCCTCGAGATTTTTTCCAAATTGATATTTTGGCATGCCTGTAAAAATTAGACATTAGTCCTCGCCTGAATGCACAGCACGCTAATGAGTAAACAGAGCGATTTTTTCTAAATATAAAACCAACCCAGGGTGCTTTTATATTTCGGCTGACGACAGATCATCGGCGTTAAACACAAGCAAAAGAATGTGCTCTTCCGGATAAAATCGTGAATTTTTGGCACACAGTACTTAGGCATTGAGAATCCATAAAATTGATGGTAAGTACTCTTGCCAACACCCCCATTACTGGACCCCAGCTTGGGTTTCCAAGGTTATACATGGGTCAAAATTTTTAAAATTTTCCGATTTGTGTTGCAAAACAACATGATTTTGTCTGGATTCAGGATTTCCAAAAAGGTATAGTTTACACTATTCTATGGCTTATAGTTTCGGATTTATGGGGTAAAACTGTAAAAATAGTAAAAAGTCAATTTTGGTGTGTACATGCGTCCCAAAGTTAAAATTATTTGATTCAGGTAGTATGTGGTGCAAATTGTTTTACCCTTGCTTTAAAGGATTGAAATAACTGATATTTTTGCCTTATCTGTATGCTTAGTTTTCATTTCACGTTATCCAACAAAATAGGTCCAGGTCAATAGAATCCAATAGGCTGCTATAGGCTTAGAGCTTGTCGCCATTTTGTTTAGTAACCAACACTTACACGATAGTCCAACTATTCCTTATTTCATCTATGAGCTGAACCAAACAACTGAAAACCACGTTTTTAAAAAATGGAACACCTTTTACATTTTGACCCTTACAAACCAAAATTGTTTCACCCATTTTTGTGTCAGACACCTGAACGAATGTTCATGATGCACATACTAATCAAAATTCTTTGTCCGTCCGTATGTCCGTCCTTAGACTTCAGTTAACCTTCTTTTTTATGCACGGCAGGCTAAACACTATGCACTATTTACTTCATTATAATGTTTTGATGAGTCCCAGTGTGTGAAAAATATCGTATCCGAAACATGATAATGATAAAATTGATGATTTACGGTTAACCTTTAAATGCCTCTGCTAGCTAAACGCTATGCCCGATTCACTTCAAACGTGGTCATTTTGTTTAACTTTTTTTGAAATGCACTTGCCAGCTATAACACATACCTCTTCTCTCCAGTGCCTATTTTGTTCTCTTTCTAATCAATCAATGGCAAAAACTTCATCATAACCCAAGTGATCGCGCGCAAGCCGGCGACACTTGTGGTTCGAGAACCGCCTTGTTTAGCACAGTTTTACCCCTAATTTCAAAACTATAAGTCATAGGTCGTATTAAACTATACCCTTGTGGAAATCTTGTAACCAGACAAACCCATGACGTGCTTTTCCACACAAACCTGAACATTTAATTTGTTTTACCCCTGTGTAAACTTGAAATCCAAGCTGGGGCCATGAAGGGGTGTGGGCAAGTGCTTCCATCAATTTTTTTGATTATCAATGCATAAATACTATTGTACAAACTTTTCTAGACTAGAAAAACTGACGGAAATTTACCATTTCGTTAAACAATGTGGCCTGTGCAACTTATAATCAATTTCAAAGTAAACCATGCGATTCAATTCGGATTTGGTCAAAACAACTTGGCACAATTGATTGGAACTCCTTCAAAAGATTTCATAACCTCCTATTATTCCCAGTCTCTTGTAACAAGGTTTTAACATGTTTACCAGGGGGTTTACCATTCACCTTGTGAATTCCGTTCTAACAACCTCATGCTTATAATGTTGATACCAGTGGATAGCTCATTGGTCCTCTTGTTTTTTTCATACCAAAATTAAATACCAACATACCTAGTTGTCGCACAATACGTCATGAAGTCCCGCGAGCGGCTTTTCCCCCACAGAAAATAGGCAAAAATCCAATTTTGAGGTAAAAAGGAGGAATAATTCGGATCTTCATGTGGGGGGCGCTTTTCAGCTCTAAATGATGGCAATGGAGGAGTTTACTAACATGATTTTTATAGCCATACTGTGGGCAGTAATATTTTAAAAAAAATGCACCCGATATTATATTTTCCTGGGTGCAACCCACTCTTTCGACTGAGATGCATACCCTAACCCACGTTAAAGGGCTACCTTCATATTTATTCACTGAAATGACCAGAAAAGATGAGAAAATGATTACCTGGAAGCTATTTTTAACCAAAGATTGTGGCATTTTAGTGGCCAGCCGGAGGAAAGCTACAAGGCGACGGTTATCTCAACATAACCATGGGTCATCCGAAAACGCTGCTGAAAATAGTTTTGGTGTTACACGCTAATCAAATAAAGTTTTGAAACAATCCTTTAAAATTAATGTAATTCTTTAAAACTGTAAAAAGTTGCATGATTTGTTGTACTTACATGGTATTCCATTTGATGCTAAAAATTTAGTGTTTAATACATACATTCAGAAAGATAAAGACTTTACAATGTGAATGGTGATCATTGCAATTAGACAATAATACTGCCGCATTATCCTTTTTGAGGTCTTGTGTGAATCTTTGGTGTTTGGTTTTGGCCGAGTATTTTTTTGTTTTGTCCAGGGATCGTCATCTCCCGAGGAAACATACCGAGCTCAAAACCAACACCAAAGATTTCACACAATTACCGAAAAAAGATAGGGCAAAGTTATTATTGTCATTAATACCGAATATAGTTTCATATCTTACCTAATCATCTCTCAAACTCCAATTTCAGTTTTTATTTTGATAGCAGCCAGCCTCCCCTCAAAAAAATAGTTGTCTTTGGAGAGGCCCAGGGAATCCCAGTAAACCACAGTTTGTTGACCAATCAGAAAGTGCATTGAAACTTTCGTATCCATGTTCAGGGGCACTTAGAGTGTCCAAAACTGAAATTGAGAGAGGTTTGAAGGAATTGGTTCGCTGTTCGCTGTTTTCATAGCTGTAATTCAATACATTTCTGGCTGTCGGTTGATATTGAAATACATTTGGCGATAGTTTAACAACCCTGGGGAATCTTACGGATCTTAATTGCCTGAACTAAGATGCAGATTTTGTGCGCAGGATGAATGATGATCATCACTCCCGTCATCACTCATCACATTTCCCACGTGGCTGTGCGCTGGGCCAGTCTCTGATAATGACATGGCAGCTAACAGGGAGTCTTTGAGTTTTTGCTTTAATCGCGGCTGGATTATTTTTTTCGAACTGGTAACAAAGTTACATATCTTGTTGGGGATTATATAATACACCTGAATTGTACGGTAACTTTACCTTAGCACACAATCCTATTGGAGGATTATGCTGAGTATCAACGTTGAGGTAGAGGTATTTTCCAGTGTGCAACCTCATTTTCTCTGTACCGCACGAAGTCTACGCACGAAGTCCGTTCTGCACACATCATAGTGGATGGATATGGTCATGCCATGATGACCCTGTCCCATAGCGGGGCATCCCAGCCCGGGAATACCGTCCCAGTCATATCTTATTGGATTTCAAGTTTTCCGGGCCTTATTTACAAAAACCACAACAAGAGTCAATTGTGTATTAATTTATCCGCATGATTTTGTTTATCAGCAATCCCAAACAAATGTCTTATTTGCCCTGTTTCCAAATTACATGGGTTTAAGAAGACACGGGTTCAGGGTTTGGCTTTTCACTTTCAAATGCAGTATATGTCCTGTTGGTCACTCTGTTTTTGTGTCAATGATCGAATGAAAATTGCCTTAGCATGTTAGGCCTATATACCTATTATCCCCCGTTTCTTTTTCACATATTTGTGATACATTTAAATTTACCCATTTTTAATTTGATTTTTTTTAGAATTTGTTTGTTCATTTTTGTCTTTTTATTATTAAAATTTGTTTATTCGTTCAAATTATTAATCCTTTACAATCATCTATTAATATTGCTCATTTATCCACTTGGTATGCTTGGTGCATTTACATCTTTATATAGGCCTATTTTTTTTTATTCATTTTTCATTTGTGTATTTGTATGTGGGTATTTTGTGAATGTGCATTTGTTTATTTGTTTTTAATTTTTAATATTTGGTACATGTCATATTGTTTTTATTTGGTGTATTTTGTTTATTTGTTGTGACTTTTTTAAATTTTATTCTTTGTTTGGAGTATTTCCGTTTATTTTATATTCATTAGTTTTTTTGTTTTTGTTATTGGGTATTTGTCGTCCTTTGTTTTTGGTTGATTATTTTTTATTGTAGTGTCTTTATTTGTCTTCATTTCTTACTTTAGTATTTTCTACCACCCCCCCCCCCCCCGCAATCCAGGGGAAATTATGGGGAAGTCCCAAACATCACGTACGTGGAACCTGATTTGTCATATTACACATTCTGATCTCTTGCAAGTGCCGTGCATGGAACATACTGTTCCCCGACCGATTCGCAAAAACACGGCGTTTTAAGAAGCTCGGGTCCTTGTTACAAGCGCTACATTTTGTAATGTCTTTTTGGTGAAAAAGTACCCATGTCGTCCTTGTTTACACTTGAAGATCCACTGCCTCATTACGCCCATCAGCAAGATATGATCCGACCGGGATCATACTGATCATTACCTCCTTCAGTGTTAGACTGGCAGTGGTACCATGATTCGGTATCAATCGTGTCATGGCATGTCTTTTTTTGTTCAGTCGTTTTGATCCGGAGCTCATTGATTAATTCTTCGCCGCTAAAATGACATGACTGATATGTAAGTGTTGTCGTCCTTCATCCAGTTTAAATCTAAATTTTTGCCACGCGGCCCCAGTGTGGAGTTCAGCCTCACGTGCTCATTACAGGTTACGCAAGCTAGCTTTACGTGGGAATGATTTGAGTGTTAAAGAAATCTTTTTTTGCACTTTCATATTAACTTATATTCAGGTTGTTTGATATCCGGAGTGAACTGAAAAGTGTAGGGCATTTCTTTTTCATTTGTGTTTTGCATTGGCTCAAATTCCACTTGTTAGTTTGTGTTCGATTTGTAAATCAATCTTGCAATGTTTTCGCCAATGTG
Organism: Ophioderma brevispina; assembly: GCA_023653785.1. Classification (NCBI taxonomy): domain Eukaryota; kingdom Metazoa; phylum Echinodermata; class Ophiuroidea; order Amphilepidida; family Ophiodermatidae; genus Ophioderma; species Ophioderma brevispina. Next base: position 49,859 of record JAMKCH010053060.1, read on the forward strand.
TATCCATCTTCAGGGCCCAATAAATATTAATTATCGGCTCCGTCACACGCAGGATCATTTATGGAAGCAGTCATTGTGCTCTCACAATGACCCGCGATGTCGCGCGCGTATTTTAAGAAATAATACCATTGGATTGGATCGCGCTATTACGCAGGTTATTAAATGTTTAAAATCACACGGTAACACACTGGTCAAACATCTTCATGTTGATCACGTTCAAAATGTAACTGTGGACCAACCTTCTCCATGTGTAGAAGTTGGTTTGTTAGCATCTTGCTTTACCTGGTCCCATCAAGGATTTGCCAAGGGATATCCATGCTTCTATTCCAGAATCGTCCAAGAAGGGGTTCATGATATTCTCCAGTGATGATGGCATTATCATATACGAACATGAAATCAGCTGGTGGGTGGTCCAACGTGAGGTTGTACAAAGCCTTTATTACATCGCTCAATCATTCACGCCCGTGTCCTTATTTTTTAATGTCTGCTAACACAGAAACAACTGCCTTCCACATAATGGTTGACAATCACTATATGCAGTCCTTCCTTGATACCCCTCGCCAACTCCTACACACCCTCTCATCCTGATACCCCAACAATCCTTGCAGTAAAAACAAATTATCACTAAAACCGTTTGGCCGGCGATGTCTGGCTCCATCTGGCTGTGGGTTCATCCCGCGACCCTCAGCGTCTGCGAAGATATTCTGGTGTGAGTGTAATTCCCTTCCTCGAACATCGTGTCCGTCTATGGGTTTGGCGTAATTTTGGGTACGGATTTTATCTGGTGCTTGACGACGAAGACACCTTCTGGGTCTGTTTTGGCTAAGAATATACGAACACAATTGCTCAGTATGTGTGTTATTATGTACACCTTTTAGCAATAATTCCTTAAGAATTACCACAATCTTTGAAGAAACAGTTGAAATTTCACTTACCTTCTAACCACGCTACAGATTGTCAGCATTGTGAACATCATCACCAAATCCTGGCTCACTGCTCTGACCCTTGGACAACCATCTCCAATGGTTTACGTATGGTGTTCGGCGACACTCCAAGCCTTTTTCCAACTTAATAAAGGTCGTACTCTTTCGCCTTCCAATTGTGTAATTCGCAGCACTTGTACTGCATGCCAAACCTAACTACCTCCTGAAATGCTACACTACACCTACCCCCACAATAACATTAGATGAAACAAACTTGTTTTAATATTGTCCAAGCCTGCAAAACATGTTTATTAACGAGCCTGTGAAAGGAATTTTGGTGTTACAAAGATTTTTGTGTGATCCGTAGTTTATATTCTTTTTGAATTAACACAATTATCGAATTATTTTAGCTCGCCTTTGATAAAAAAAAAAAAAAAAAAAAAAAAAAAAAAAAACACAAAAAAAAAAAAAATAACCTTTGAGATTCTTTAACCCTCGTCTACCGAAGGGGGGGTGGTTACCACCCCCCCCCCCTTCAGGTTTTTTCCCCGACTTGCTAAACCCCCCTTTTGTTGTGCCAAATTAATTGTAATGTAATTGTCAATTGACATGTTCCGCTCAGTTTAATCCAAAAACCCAAACCTCCACCAGGGTATAGGTAGATACAAGGGTGATCCCCCCAAAGTGATCGTATAGGGGGGGTGGTACCACCTCCCCTCCGGAAGAGAGTACCAACATGCCTACACCAAACACAGGAACATCACAGACACTTGATTTTGGTACCAATAATATCTATGGTCCTCCGCTTTCCATTGATACCAAAATGAGTACCACCCATGCCTAGCATTACGTCATAAACAGTGACGATCATAAAGTTCGCATGTCACAAAACTGCCATTTCCATAGACCACAACAGTTAACAATCAATTTTTCGCAAAAAGGTTAGGAAAATCAGATTTTCATGGCGGTTTTGACTCTACTTGATGGGAAATTACTATTTTGATATAATGACATCATTTTGAGAGCTATAATAGGGTGTTGAGTCGCTAATTGCGAAATATCAATTTTCCACCCTATATTTCGTATTTTCGTACTTTCCTCACACATATGACGTCATGAGTGACGTCATAATGGGGATTTTAGTACTTATTTTGGTACCAATGGAAATAAGAAACCAAGCTATCCTTGGTACCAAATTTACAGGAATCGGGTGTTCAGTAACAAAATCACAGGGGGTGGTGGTAACCAACCCCCCCTTCGGGAGTTTTGTACAAAAAATGGCTCAGGTAGACGCGGGTTAACATTTAAAACTTTATTGTTTTATGTGTACACCTCATCAGCAGCAGTAGTAGTTGCTGTAAACAATATATTTAGTTTAAGGGGTTGTTTGTGTCTCATCATAAAAGTGTCACTTTTTGTCCGCCAAGTTCAACAATACTATTGTTTCTCTCCCTTAAAACAAACATAGTGTGCCATTAAAGGTGACTCATAAACTGTTTCGGACTTTGACTTACCATATTTTCAAACTGAATAGCTTCACTACTTCCATTTTTAATACGTTTCTCAGGTCTATGCAACATCATTAAAACTCTTATTGCTACGGCTTTCCCCGGGGTCATTCAAACTTTTTTTTAAAGCGCAGAAAACGTGGTATTTATTTTCAGACCATACCGAGGCTTTTCTTTTCATATGAATTGGAAATTGACTGGCGATATGTCTTCCTGGTTTAATACCAATACAAGACCACTACACTCGTTTTACTATCAATTACCACTAAGATAATGGTGGCTCATGGTTGTGACCGAGCACCTTATAACTTCATGTTTAGTATAGAAATGGAAATTTCAGAGGTCCAAAGATAACTATGACACGACGTGGCATTGCAAAGCAATATTGGTACCCGTTTTTATAGGGCGGGAGCCTCTCATAATTGCTTTCGTCGTCGTGCGAGTATGTGCTTATATAGGTAGCATTTTG